>JARWLC010000002.1:12640000-12802500 GCA_033318265.1 Phyllotis vaccarum
TTCCAGTTAGGACGCCCCCTCATTCCACACCTGACACTGTCCCGCTGAGCCTCCCACAGCACAGTAGAGACAAATACAACGTTCAGTAACATAGCCAGGGTCCAGATACCACTGAGGCTCAAATTTCCTATCTTTCTTCTTTGGGACATTCTCCAGTCCCTGCTCCAAGCTGAACAAGCAGGTTCAATGTGGTTTCTGTAAGGGACAGAATGGGAACAAAGCGAAGGAATGCAAAAGAGAAAAGACTTAAGTGGATCTCTGCAGATACTTTTGGAGTGTTCCCCCCTCCCCCGCATAGCTGGCCAGTGCGCCAGTGCATCTCTCTCTTATCCCAGGTCATCTGTGGTGGGGCAATCAACGCTGTGTAAAAAGCTAATTAGCCCACTCAGGTACATGAAGTCAATTGTAGTGAGTGGGTTCCAGTGTTTGGTTCCAGAGTAGCCCCTCTCTGAAAAGAACCTTGCTTTGCTTAAACTCAGGAGTCCCCAAAGGTGTATTGAAGGGTTCAGGGTCAAAACATGGGTAAGAGCTTAACCTGCTTCTCTGACTACCAGACTATGTTGAGGAACATGTGATATCAATGTCTGGAGTGATGGTCAGGAACACTCAACAGCTCCTGCCTGGTCCACCACCTCCAGTTGACTATAAAGTCCTTGTCTTTGGAATTCTTCTTTGACTGTTTCTTCTTGCACCCCAGAGATGCTTCCTAGACACAGAATCATCAACGTTGCTAGGAGAGGGTAAGCATGATAAGCCGTGGGTCTTGCTGGGTATCCCAAAAGTCTCCATCACTGTGGAGGCTCAACAGTGCTTGTAGAATAGAAGATGGGGCTAGAAGAAAGGCCGAAGGGCTGAGGCTGGAATGATGGGCACAGGCACAGCCAGTAAAGGCTATCAGTATTCCACTGGGGGAAGAAACAGAACAGAAACCAACCTCAAACTATGTGCCTCTATTGTTTAACTACAAATCTTTAACCAGAAAGGGAGAGATGACAATCTCAGGTAGTAACCCAAGCTCAGGTTCGGGTTGTATGTGGTCTCTGGTGAGTAAAGGTGCTCAAAAGCGGTTGTGCAAGTATGGGGGGGGGTAAGTTGTCAGAAGTCTCAAATTCTCCAGCACTTTCAAATCCATCAAAAAAAAAAAAAAAAAGGAAATTCCAAATAACCACAGGGGAAGTGTGCCCTTATATTGTATATTTAATAAAAAAAAGTCTGGAATATCAGAGGACAAACCACCCACAGAGCCAAGACATGAAGGTTTGGGAGTGGTATCCCAGGCCTTTAATCACATCACTCTAGGAGGCAGAGTTCAAGGCTTAACAACCAGGCAGTGGTGGTGCACACCTTTAATCCTAGCGCTAGGAAAGTTGAATGAGGAGGTAAGCTAGCTGGGCAGAGACAGAGAAGGGCAGAGTTCAGCTTTGCGTCTCACTTCCCTTTCAGCTGAGGATGGAGGAGCTTGAGGTCTGAGGTTCATGGAGACAGGCCTGAAGAGTTGGCTGGGTGAGAAGTGGCCTTGGCTTGTTTCTCTGTCTCTCTGATATTTCAGCTTCTCCACAATATCTGGCTCTGGATTTTTATTATTATAATGCCAGATAGAATTCATGCAATAGGAGAGTGGCCCTGAATGGCCCCAATTCTTCTACTTCCAGTGTGTCCATGATAGAGACAAAGGGTCAAATGAGCATTTCTAGGAACCCACCCAGATCTCCAAGTGTATACGAGAAAGACCTGTATTCAAAGAGTGTTGCTCTATGGATACGGAGAGCTTGTTGGGGTGAGAGAATAGAAATCGAGGTAGCTCAGAGGTGTGTGGAGGGCGGGACAAAAACAGAGGCATTCTTGGGTTCAGGGATAAGGTTGGGAAGGAGTGTGCAGATGAAGCCTCTTACATAGCCTGTTCCAAGTGAAAGAGGTGGGGTGGGGTAGGAGAGCCCAAACATACACATACACATATAAATCTTCTTAAAAGTTAATTGAATTCTTTGAGACTAGCCCAGTAGTCACAATTGGGTCTTGAACATGACACATAGCTGAGGGTGACCTGAACTTATGGTTCTCTTGCTTCTGCCTTATGAATTACAGGTGTGGATCACCATACCTGGTTTTATATAGTCCTAGGGACTGAACCAGAGCTTCATACATAGTAGGTAAACACTCTATCAATTGAACTTCAGCTTCTGCCCATCTACATTGTTTTTTGAAGGCCTCTGGCTCTAGGGAGTCCTGGCTAGATCCTGCAGATTCATATTATGACAAGTTCTGTCAAGTCCTCCCCCTTTTTGGTTTTTTAAGACAGAGTTCCTCTCTGTAGCCCCTGGCTGTCCTAAAGTTTGCTGTGTTGTGTAGACCAGGCTGGCCTTGAATTTAGAGCTCCACCCGCTGCTGCCTCTGCTGAAATGAAAGGCATGTATTTCTACTCATGGATTTTCCATCCTTTCTTTCTAAAGGGGCACCGTGACCTCTCATAGCTGCTACATGTCCCATGGAATAGCTTCCTGGTTTTGATATGCTCACTTACAGTATGATTATAGTCAAGTTTCTATTTTTTTTTCTCAACCGTAAAATAAATATAGTGATAGTTTCGTCTCAGTGGATTGTTGGGAAGATGGCGTTCACACTAAAGCCTGGCTAGGGAATTCTGTGGTTAGCCCTTCCATACCAACAGGAAAGAGGGGCAATTGTCCCACCGTGATCCTGTTCTTCATCCTTTGTGTGCTGTTCTCAAGGTCTTCAGAGGCTGGGGCCAGTGTGCTGGAGTGTGCTCAGCCTAGGCCTGAGGTAAAGGAAGAGACACACTACGTGCTCAGATGTCTGTTCAAAGCTGGGCTGTGGGTGGGGCAAGATGGAAGGTTTCACTTGCAAGAAAGAGGATGCCTTATTTTGAACATTTATTATGCTCATCACACTGTGCTAGGCAGGGGAAACTGAGAAGGGAAATGCATGAGGAAAAAGATAAATTCTCTTCAGTTAATCTTTACAATCGACTTAAGAATTACCTACTTGGATTATGTATTAGTCTAAGGTTTTTGTTGTTTTTTTCTAAGAAACAGAATTTGTTAAGCAAGTTGCCCAAATTCACAGTTATAATATCCAGAACCAAGGTTACAATTCAGAGTTACTGGTTCTAGTCCCAGGTTCAAGGTCTTTAGCCTGATCTGGCCCAGTCACTTTGGGGAGTGAACTTGCGATGGGAAGGTTGGGGACCCAGAAGAGGTTATATTCTGCCCCCCTTACCAATGGCCCCACTTGCTGTCCTTCAGAATTAAAGCAGTGGGATGTTGGGCTCTTTCTGTTCTGGTAGCTGATATTTTCACCTCTTTACATTTCTGCTTTCTCATCTGTAAAGTGGGTATAAAAATAGGAAGAAACGGCTTCATTATGTTGTTGTCAGGTTTACTGGAGACAATAAAACTTTTTAAAGTTAACAAAGACTGGAAGAACTGGCTCTGTCCTCTTATATTCCAGAATGGTTTCTATTAAACATACCCCCACAATTAATGGTTCCCACCTCCCCACAACCGACAGACAAGAGAAACTCCATTAGGCAGGAGTTGGGGCTGAGTAAGATCAAATGTGAGGGCTCTTAGGTCTAGTCCCTGTCTGAGCCCTTTAAAAGTCAAGGGATTCACAAATGTTCTCCAGGAGCAGAGGCCCATGGCTTGGAAAGTTTCCCTGGGACCTCCAGAAAGCAAGTGACTGGAGTTTCTAGAGAAATGTGAGCCTCTGGAATATCCTGGGGAGCAGCTGAATCACACAGTGAAAAGTTCAGAGATATTGACATGTCTGCATGCCTAGGTATTCTGTCTATCCACCTTTTCTTTGAAATTCATTAGTAAACCAGGACTTGGACTCTGGAGCTTAAGAAAACCCCCATTTTCCTTTCCGAGATTTTGCCTCATCATTAGTGGCTACCAAGGGATCTCAGTGCCAAGTCCATGCCAAGACTTCACCTTTCTAGTGAATCAGCATAGACCTGGGAAGGGTGGTGGAGCCTGCCTGGGTGAGGATTGCCTGGGGTGAGAACTGCTCTTAACCAAGTAGGCTCCCTTTACCTACATCTGTGTTATCTCCTTACTATGAGAATTCTAGGAAATTACGAAATCGACCCTCTGTACCCTTCAATGCTTCTCTGAATAATGAAGATAAACAGTAGTCCTGCCTCAAAGATGGGCCACAGGAGTTTTGTGGATTTTAGCATATAAGCAGTTCCTTCTAGGAAGAACTTCATAAATGTGTTCGCTCTTTAGGCACACCTTGAAGCAAATCCAAACACCCTTACTCATACTGCAGTCAGCATGGATCACTGTGCCAAGGTCTGCCACAGTTAGCACCGTAGAAGAGGTGATCACAGTGATGTCAAGGACTTGAAAATGTCAAGAGTAGGTGGCTATAGTTTACAATAACCTTAATATTTTCTGAATATCAAAGTAAGAGGAGATGAAAGTACAAAGTAATAATAAGGGTGTGGAAAAATGAATTGCTTTGAGTTAATAAGTAAATTGCTTATATACATACAGAAATATCAGACTGCACCGCCTGAATATCTACAATTTTGTGTGCTAATAAAGATGTTTTAAAAGGTTAAAGAAACTATTCTGATTTGCATATCATGCAGTATATACATGTATTACCACATTCTGCTCCGTAACTTGTACAATTAAATAATAAATAAATAATATTAGGAGAGTTGCAATAATGGGAAATTCTTTCTGCTTCTATAATGCTGCCCCTTGCTTGGTATGAAGAAAAAAATTAAAAAAGAAAGAGTTGGAGAAATGGTTCAGTTATTAGGTGCACTGGCTGCTCCTTAAAAGGACCCGGATTCATTTCCCAGCATCCACATGATACCTCAGAACTGTCTGTGATTCCAGTTCCAGGGGATCTGACACTGTCACACAGACATACATTTAAGAAAAACACCATTGCTCATAAATAGAAGATCAAGGCAGCAGTAGCCATTCTCTCCTATCAGAAATGTACTTCAAAGACAACAGAGTGCAGTGAACACATGTCTCTTTGCACATGGCACAATGAAAATAATTCCTGCATCACAGTGGGAGACATATGCTGTGCTCTACAGCCTCTGGAACTCTGTAAAGGTAAGTCCCCTAACCTGTGTGATTCCCATGTCTCATCTGTAAAGTGGGGATGATGAGAATAATGGCCCTTGGAAGGATCTTCCTGAAAATTAAAGGAACTGGCAGTTGGTGACAGAGGAGAGTAGAACCATCAATTTGCTGCTTATGTGTGTGTGTGTGTGTGTGTGTGTGTGTGTGTGTGTGTGTGCAAAATGAAACAAAACAACTCCTTAATCAAGCCTAAGGAAAAGGGGGAGCCCCCAAATGACAAACATTTCCCATGCAGATTTTTTGAAGACCCTTTGAGACTGTCAGACGAAAAGACTCAGTTCAGACACAGAGCTTAAAGTGAGTTTCAAGGTTCCAGATGTCTGCTAAGGGACAACATCTTGTTTGAGACTCAGTTCATATTTCCATCAAGCCTGGAGATGTTGTTTCTGCAGATGGAGGTTAATGTCTCTAGAATCCACGTAGAAGGCTATTAGGTATTAGAGAACTCCAGATAAAACATGGCTGGACCACCCTCTAACTGAAAAATTACTCCACATATACTGAAGTTGCTTCTAAAATGGAAGAAAATTCTAGAACCACTTTCCCCCTCATGCTGTTAACTATGGAGGCCTCTCGTTCCATGGTGCCTTTACCTGTGCATATGCACATGTACTCGGATATACACGTCAGTTTTCTTTCTGTTTACCATTCTGTGTGAGAGGTTTTAAAAGTTAACCAAAACCATTTTCTTTTATTCACAGTTTCCATTCAAATCCGGAACAAGGACACTTTTTTTTTTTCTCACATTGAAAATAAGTTCCCCAGTTGCCCAATAAAATATAACATCACCTGGAGCTAATCTTGCAGATATTCTTTGAATTGTGATTACCATCTTCTCAAAAATACAAAGCAATCAATTATATTAGCCGTATGGTTTGATGGTAACAGTTAATTTCCATTTCATAACATAATTGTTTAAAAACTGACAGTTTATTAAGTAGGCTGTTTAGGAAACTTCTCTGTTTCTTTTACAAAATGACTGAATAATAACCAAACTCCAAGGCCACTAGACCATGAATTTCCACAGCTATAGGGTCTGTGGTCCTCTGCATTGACTTTCTTAAGGACAATCTTCTCGCCCTGCTTTCCTGGAACTCATACTGGTGAATGCTGGGCACAGAGCACCTTAGCTTCATTTGCCTGGCACAGGCTTCAGCAATGTGAATTAAATTGAATGGGAAGGGGCTCACAGGGATACCCCTTATGTTGGTCATGAGCACTGTATGGAAAGGCTGTGCAGTCACACATTACTACAAACAAAACATGTCACCCTTCAGTGAGCTTAATGCTTTGACCATTAAATATAGTCCCTCATGTAAATGACAGTGTGTTTAACTGGCAAGCAGATGTTCCCCGCTGTCAATTCAGAATTAGAAAGCTGTGGCTTATGGTTTGTTTCAGCTCTGGGTGTCTTATTTCGCCAAGTATTTTTTTCAAAATCATTATGGTTTTCTCTTCCACTCACTTGAGTGTTGGGCCCATTTTTGCCTTGGGACTCTCCTCAGATTCCAGAGTGAAGGTTCTGGATGCTACAACACATATATTTTGGACCTCTGCAAATATCCACATAAAAGAGACACAGTATTTAATGTAAACTGGCTAGAATGTGCCAACTTTAGTGAGCATGGCTCCTTGGTTTTGAATACAAGAGACCCACCATGCCAGTTTGCCTTTCTCATAACAGGAGTTTAAATGTCATATGCAATGCTTGCCTTCTCTTCCCCCTAGGCAGAGATTCTCTGTGTGTAGAGCTGGCTGTCCTAGAACTTGCTCCGAAGACCAGGCTGGCCTCAAACTCAAAGAAATCTGCTTGCCTCTGCCTCCCTTTATAAAACTTGAAACAGCTAGTTTTGTAAAGGGCACAACTATTTGACTTCAGAGTAGACAACAGAGGAGGTGTGAAGTTTCTTGGTAAGACAAACCCAATCTCAGTTAAGTAGACTGAACATTTTTTTATTGTTGTTGTTTTGTTTTTGAGACAGGGCTTCTCTGTGTAGTCCTGACCAAACTAGAACTTACTCTGTATACCAGGCTGGCCTTGAACTCAGAGATTCACCTGCTTCTACCTCCTGAGTGCTGGGTTAAAGGACTATGCCACCACTGCCCAGCAGAACTGAAAATTCTTGACGTTGCAAAAATATATTTGTTTGTGTCCTATATTCCTTTTCGTTGATTGTATTTCCTAAAAATTTTGTGCTCTGGAGGGACACTACACTGAGTGCATTTGTTAAGGGCTTGAGTTAGTTTGACATATCATAATGGCACTTAAGAAGGGATGTTTATTTTGAGGCATTTCCATGTTCATTTCTAGGTTAGTTGGATGTAGTGGCACATGCCTTTAATCCCAGCTCTCAGGAGGCAGAGGCAGTTGGGTCTTTGTGAATCTGAGGCCAGCTGGGTCTACAGAGTGTCTGGACATACTCTGAATATCCCATCTAACTCGGAATAAAAAACTAATGGCCTTACAATTGCTAAAGACTTATATGATTTGATTCTGAAGAAATTCTTTCTGCCTTCTCTCCAGCCATAAGTCCCGATTGCTGTTCCTTGACAACACCAGGACCGCCTTTCCTGAGACCTTTGTTTTGCCATCTTCTTTGCTGGCTGGTGGCTCCTCAAGTGAATATGTGAAGTACCTCCGTCACCTTCCTTCCTCAACCTGAATGTCACTTTCTCAATAAGTTCTTCAGTGACCAGTGAAAAGCCATGGACCCGCACTTTTACTAACTGTACAACCACTTACTTCCTTGCTTTTCCACAGTGCTGTTGTGTATCTGACACGCTATTTTCCACTATTTGTTTGGGTGAGGTCTCCTCTCACTAGACTGTAAACCCCGAGAAGCAGGAATTTTTGTTATTGTCAGTTTCTTTGCTTCACTATTAAATCCACAATTTGCTAGTCATAGAACAGGGCTAACAAATGAACACACTCAATAAATAGTTGTCAATGAATACATTAATTGGTTAGGAAAGGAGACGACACTCTGACAGTGGAAAATCGCCATTGAAGTAGAAAAGCCCCATGACCTTGGGCAGGTTGCCAGCAACTCTCCTGTTTGTCAAATCAGGATAATAGAATATGCTTCTATCCAGGACCACATGGGATCAACCAAGGTGATACAGGTTAGACTATCTCCAGAGTGAAAGCACCTCTTCTGAGGCATCAGAGAAGCCCTTAGGAAAACGAGTCAAGGAGATTAAAACTAATGAAGTATAAACGACAGGAGCCAGAGCTCTTTTTTTACCTCCTGTGAATCTTGAAAGTGAGTGCACATCCTGGTTCACCTACCTCCCACTCATGCACCTAATGGACATGTTTTCCTTCTCAGCTGAGGCTAGAGGTCAGGGCCTCCCACATGCATCCGAGGTCTCACACCTTCACTTATTGGTAGGGCTGGGAGCCATAAAGGAAACACAGGATCAGCTTGAATGATGAGAACAGTAATAACTGCTTACACTTATCGGGTGCTCACCATATGCCAGGCAAATGGTGCTTTCACGGACTAGTTCATTTATCATCATAAAGCTGTAACATCTTTGAGCATTTTTACTGGTGGGGAAAATGAGGCAGAAAGAGGTAGGAACTGTTGTGGGATTCAGGTGTCAGCTGATAAGGTCCAAAGAAGCTTATCCAGGGTCCCGGGCTCCTGGAAGGGGTGTGGCCGACTCCTTGGATAAGGGGCTGCTGGGACGCTGGGGGGCTCTCTTCCTGGTTCCTGGCTGCTGGAGGAAGGACCCCTTCGTCCGTCCGTCTGCAGACTTCGGTCCCTACTGTGCTTGGTTACCTGTACCGTGAGTTCTGGATTATATTCTAATAAATATTTTTCTAGTATTGGTGTTCTTGTGGGTAAACTCCGCCTACATCTGGCGCCCAACGTGTCCCGGACCCACGGGCGGGCCCACGGGACGGGTTTAATTCACACTCAGGCCAAGTTTTGAGTGTGGGCGGGGCTTATCCAGCCCCGTGCAGATTTGGTTTTGAGCGGTGACCTCCAAACGGCTTACGCCATCAGTTTCCGAGGCTCCCGGTCTGTTTCAGCCGGCGCCAGCGGGGGCTCCAGGCCTCTTAGCCAGCCTCACGGCCTCGGCCCCGCTGCCACCTGCGGTCGGTAGACCCCCCCCACCCAGCACACGACCCGCGGCTAGCTGAGACCCGGGCCGGTTGCAGCTGCCGCGCGCGGTCTGTAGCCCCGCCCCTCGACCAGTCGCGCGGCTGCGGCTCTGCGCACGCCCCTCCCCCAGCGCGCGGCTGTGGCTCTCTTCCTAGCTAAACGGCTGAGACCCGGGCTGTCTGCCTGCTGCGCACGCCCCTCCCCCAGCGCGCAGCTGCGGCTCTCTCCCTAGCTAAACGGCTGAGACCCGGGCTGTCTGCCTGCTGCGCACGCCCCTCCCCCAGCGCGCGGCTGTGGCTCTCTGCCTACTAAACGGCTGAGACCCGGGCTGTCTGCCTGCTGCACACCCCCCCCTAGCTGTACCGCTGCTCAGTTCATTTTAATTGAGTTTGAACTGCGGCTGCAGGAGCGCCCTTCCCCCAACCTGGCTGGCTGAGTTTGACCCAAAAACTGCAGATTCAAGCAGCAGCTCCGCCCCTAAACCCTGTAACCTGGGACAATTGTGAATTACTCCTGTAGGTGAACAAAGATAACTAAAACCGTTCTATCTTGTAATTAACATCCTGTCTTGACTTGTGAGAATTTGTTTTTTCCAAAGATTTTATTTTGTCTGCTGAGACCCTTTTAACACCTAGGATCTGTGAATAGCGTGCTGGGTGTCTCTACAGCGGCCATACAGCAGGGCACTAAACGTTATTGTGACACCTTCTGACCACACAGCGTCATTGCACCGGGATTGAGGTAATGGCTGACAACTATTCTTTTGAGGAATTTGGTATATATTTTTCCACGATGGTTGACAAGTTTTTAAATGAGTATCTTGAGGTGTTCAGTACCCCAGTTTTACTATTTCTTGGTCTGTTTCTGTATGTTGTGTTCCACAATAGAAGGGTGATGACTGAGGTCACGAATCTGAACTTTCAATTGCCATCCAAACTTGGTATTATAGAATCATCAAACGCTACACTGTCAGATGACGTTAAGCAGATGCAGACCTTCAATCAGCAGCTGTTGTCCAGGATATGTGAATTAGACTCTGCTATGTCTAAAACGATGGATATGCTACAAACTGGTTACAACAAGCTTTCACATAATGATAACACTGTACTAGAACAATATAAACTCTACGTAACTGATGAAAACAAGAAACTTATTGACCACATTAATAAACTGGATGAAAAATTCATTAATTATGTTAATGATGTAGATCTGAAAATTGCTAACTCGGCGAGGTCTTTAGACCTAGAACAATATAAACTCTACGTAACTGATGAGAACAAGAAACTTGTTGACCACATTAACAAAGTGGACGAGAAAATCATTAATTATGCTAATGATGTAGATCTCAAAATTGCTAACTCGGTGAAGTCTTTACAAGGATCACTTCATCAAGAAAGTCAAACTTTGAGACAGATGGTATCCGAAATACAAGAATTTGTACCTGCACTGTCCAAATTCCAAGAATGGGAATCCGTAGTGTCCAAAATCCAAACATGGGAACCCATTATATCTAAAATGGAACAATGTGGGGACCATATTGCAACACTACAAAAGGGCAATGATACATCTGATGCTCAGAACAGTTCAGGTCAACCCCCAATGGGGTGTTATGGTACTGGAAATACTTTACATAAAGTTGTAAACATCACGGGGATACCTCCTTCACCACCACTATTATTCCCAGCTACTATTCAGACCAAGATGGCACCAGGGGGTTCCTCAGAATATGTAGAGTATAGTTATGAGCCACTACATATGAAAGACATCAAAGATTTTAAAGAGGCAATATCCATGTATGGTATTCACTCTACTTATGTAAAGCAGCTCCTGAATTCATGGTCTGCAAAAAACCGAATCCTCCCCCTCGATTGGATGCAGCTAACGGCTGCTGTCTTGGACCAGAGTCAAAATTTGCAGTGGAGAAGCTGGTTTAGAGAAGAAGCCAGGACCTTAGAACACCAAGGAAGAATTAGGGGTTTCTTTGCTTCTCAGGACCAAATCCTTGGTGAAGGAATGTTTGCTGACGTGAAGACTCAGACTACTTATGACGAACATACCTTATTGCTATGCCGTACGGCCGCACTTAATGCATGGGAAAAGATTTTAGACTCAGGTCAAAAAGTTGAGCATTATGCTAAGGTCAAACAAGGTTTAAAAGAGCCTTATACTGACTTTCTACAAAGGCTTACCACGGCTGTTAATAGAGCAATATCAGATCCAGAAGCTAGAAAGCAAATAATACTTTCTCTGGCCTTTGATCATGCTAATCCAGAATGTAGAAGAATGCTTCTGCCTTTAAAAATCAGAGCCGCACCTCTAGAAGAATGGATTCAATATACAATCAATGCTGAACCTCTCCATAGTAATGAAGACAATTGGGTAGACCAAACCATTGATAAGGTAAGGAAGAGGAACCAAGGAATCACTTGTTTCAACTGTGGTAGACAAGGCCATGTAAGACGAAACTGTACACAAAGTACTCTTGGAAACGAGGCCCGATCTAGGTTTAATTCGAACAGAAGGCCATTGCCTTCTGGATTATGCAGAAGATGTGGCAAGGGACGACATTGGACCAATGAATGTAGATCTACCAGAGATAAAGAAGGCAACCCTCTGCCATCGGGAAACGCCTTTCGGGGCTTCCCCCGGGAAGCCCCCCAAAATCAGACTCCAAATTCGAGGATGGTGAGATCATATCCGGTCGTAGTAGAAGACCAGCATCCTCAAGACGAATAGAACACCCAATACCTGATCTTGAAAAACATACGATATCAGATGATAACATAAATTCAAAAGAAGATTCAAAAACTCCAAAGAAAATTACGAAACGGATATTTTGGCAGACTTCGATAAATGAACAAAGACCAAAATTGGGTGTACTGATAGACAATATTTATATCCAGGGTTTAGTCGACACGGGGGCTGATGTTTCGATCATAACCCCACGGTCCTGGCATCCGAGATGGCCTTTACAGACAGTAGATATCCAATTTCTGGGTATTGGAACAATATCTCAGGTGAAACAGAGTGTGAGGTGGCTTGAATGCATAGGACCAGAAGGTCAAAAAGGACGGTTAAAGCCATATATGGCTGATATAGCAGTGAATCTGTGGGGTCGCGACCTCCTAATGCAATGGAATACCCAGATTAAAATCCCTCCTGGTTATGATGTCAGCCAAAGGATCAACTATGTTTCCAAAAATGACAAAAATTCACCAGCCATTCAAGTTGTACAAAAGAATCGCCCTCTTAATAAGACACTCACAGCACTGCCTTTGAAATGGTTAACGGAAAAGCCTATTTGGGTTCAACAATGGCCTTTGACAAAGGAAAAACTTCAGGCGTTAGAACAGTTGGTACAGGAGCAGTTACAGGCTCAGCATATTGAAGAATCAACCAGTCCCTGGAATTCTCCTGTTTTTGTTGTCAAGAAGAAATCTGGAAAATGGAGGATGGTGACAGATTTAAGAGCAATTAATAAGGTGATTCAACCTATGGGCTCCTTACAATCTGGTATTCCCCTGCCTTCTCTACTACCTAAAGGATGGCCTATTACAGTTATTGACTTGAAAGATTGCTTTTTTACCATACCTTTACAGGAACAGGACAAAGAGAAATTTGCTTTTACAGTGCCTACTCTTAATAATTCAGGGCCAGCTAAGAGGTACCAATGGAGAGTCCTGCCCCAAGGAATGTTAAATAGTCCCACTTTATGCCAATATTTTGTACAACAACCACTAGAAATACTACGCAAGCGCTTCCCACAATCTATCATTTACCATTATATGGACGATATTTTGTTGGCAGACCCAAACCCACAGACATTAAAAACATTGTTTGAAGAACTACAGAAAGTATTGCCTAATTGGGGACTGCAAATTGCTCCAGAAAAAGTACAGAGGGGAGATTCTATCAATTATTTAGGATATAAGATAGGTTTACAAAAAATTAGACCACAAAAGGTAAAATTAAATAGAGATAAATTGAAGACTCTTAACGATTTTCAAAAGCTACTAGGAGATATTGCTCATATACGGCCCATGATTGGTATAAAAAACTATGAACTAGTTAATTTATTCAAGACTTTAGAAGGTGACAAGGGTTTAAATAGTCCAAGAAAACTATCTGATGAAGCTGAGAAAGAATTAGAGTTGGTAGAAAGAAAACTTCAGGAAACACATGTGGATCGTGTGGATCCAGACTTGGAATGCATACTTGTTATTTTACCCTCAAGACAATCTCCAACAGGAATCTTAATGCAAAGAGAAAGCATCATATTAGAATGGATATTTCTGCCACATAGGCCAAGCAAAAAGATGAAGACATATATCGAAAAAATTGCTGATCTGATTTTTAAAGGTAAATTGAGACTCCGCCAATTGACTGGAAAGGACCCTGCAGAAATTGTTGTGCCTCTGACTAATGAAGAAATTGAACGATTATGGGCAGACAGTGAACCTTGGCAAAAGGCTTGCAGTGACTTTTTAGGAGAAATTAATAATAAATATCCCCAAAACAAGAGAATTCAATTTATAAAGGAAACTAATTGGATCTTTCCTCGTGTAGTACAAGATGAACCAATTTCTGGAGCCCCTATATTTTATACAGATGCAAACAATTTAGGGAAGGCTGGCTACAAGTCTGAAAACCTAACTAAAGTGGCTCAGAGCCCTTATAACTCTGTTCAAAAGTCAGAACTATACGCGATCATTATGGTGTTGTTGGATTTCACAGAGCCTCTTAACTTAATTACTGACTCTCAATATGCAGAAAGAGTTGTTTCACATATTGAAACTGCTGACTTCATTCCTGATGATACGGACTTGACCTTACTATTCATACAACTACAAGATATCATCAGAGGTAGGATACATCCTATGTACATAACACATATCAGGGCACACACGGGCCTCCCAGGCCCTCTAGCGCAGGGTAATGAGGAAATAGATCGGTTGCTAATAGGAAGCGTGCTAAAGGCCACAGAATTTCATGAAAAGCATCATGTTAACAGCAAAGGGCTGAAGAAGAGTTTTCCCATCACTTGGATTGAAGCAAAGGAAATACTAAAAAAATGTGACACTTGCTCTTTCTATAACCAACCATCTTTACCTGCAGGAACTAATCCTAAGGGTACACACGGAAATGAGATATGGCAAATGGATGTGTTTCACTTTCCAGAATTCGGAAAGATGAAATATGTACATCATACTATTGACACCTATTCTGGAATGCAATGGGCGACTGCCCTGAGTTCAGAAAATGCTGATGCTGTACTTACTCACCTTTTGGAAGCCATGGCCGTATTGGGAATTCCCACTCAGATTAAGACTGACAATGCTCCAGCTTATGTCTCCCGAAAAATGAAGATAATTTTTGCATACTATGATATAAAGCATATTACAGGGATACCACACAATCCTACAGGACAGGCAGTCGTGGAGAGATCTCACCGCACATTAAAAGAGATGCTCTATAAACAAAAGAAAGAAATGAAAAAGCCCAGAGAGAGGTTGCATAGTGCCTTATTGACTTTAAATTTTCTTAATGCTGATGAAAAGGGAACTTCAGCTGCTGAGAGACATTGGGTAGTAGAAAAATCTTCTGAGTTAAATCAACCCATTTACTTCAAAGATGTGTTGACTTCCAAATGGAAGCCAGGGTATGCGCTTCGGTGGGGTAGGGGTTTTGCTCTTGTTTCAACAGGGACAGAAAAGATATGGGTACCAACAAAACTAATAAAAGCCCGCTTCGAAAAGGAGTCTCTTCCTGAACAAGAAAAGTGACTGCTCATCCCTGACATGACAAACGGATGTGTGGTAAGGAAAACACACTTAACAAACCTGGGGCAGGGTCTCTCAGTTTTGTCTTTACAGGAAAATGGATACAACTATTTTTACGGCATTGTCTAAACATTGAATAATTACTCACCTGCAATAGAAGACAGACTGATGATTAAAGACTGTACAAGACGGACTACGAGACCAACTGATACACATGTGCACTACTGGGTAATTTCTCAATTTTTACTGCTTTACATCTTACATCTACATCTCAAAAAAAAAAAAAAAAAAAAAAAAAAAAAAAAAAAAAATTTGGTCCTGATTTGACTATTAATAAGGCTGGATTTGGATTGGGAACTTGTGGCTTTCTCCCTATCTAAACCCAAGCATATTGGTAAAGAAATATGAAAAATTCTGTCTCACATCATAAAAGCCACCTGGTGTGAGACAGAAGGCATAATATTTAGGGACCAATATTACTGTGACTTCATCTTAAACCTTGTTCCTCCCTGTTTCTGTACCTCTCAAACATCTCATTCTATCTGCTTCCAGTCTCCTAAAGTCATGAAAGATATAAATATCTCTTGAATATCGACAATGCTTCAGTTTTCCACTGTAAATAACATTTCCTCCTATCAGCTATCTACAAAGAATCTGAAACCGAGATGGGGCCTCCACCGGAACAACTCCTGCTACAAAAACAAAAATAGAAGAAAGAATATGAGAGAGAGAGAATAAGAGACAGATAGACAGACAGCAGAGACAAAAATAGAAAAATCAGGAACCTGGTGCGCACCAATCAATAATTGCTTTCAAGAAATAGATTATTCAAAAACAGCTGCAAGATAGCTCCTTATGATTATCCTTCAGATCACACTGCTAATTAAGTTTCCAGATGGAGTTAACCACTATCCTAAAATTGGTTATAGATGTATATGGTCAGTCCATTAGGAACTAACCATTGTTTTAGCTTTTACAGGACCCCAAAGAGATGCCATCGCCCTTAAGTCAGCAGGAAGCAACCTTATAAACGACTACGCCCCCTTTCCCAATAAGTTTTATGATCCAAAGGTTGTGGGTAAAACTGGGTAAAAGACAAAGCTATAATATAGCATCAGAGATCTTTTTTTTAGAAGAGAGGGGGAATAGATAGGATAGATAAAGATAGACTGTTCTACCTACCTATACTTCATTTTAGCTAAATGTATGGGCTAAGCTAAAGACAATTTGCACTGTCATAGATATCTGTATATTGATACTAATGCAAAATCATTTCATATGTTTAATTGTGATAATTTGTACATTGGTACAAAGTTTAATCTGAGATTGTTTTATGTAACCAAAGCAACTTGTACTTCGATATAAATCTGAATCTGTAACTATTATGTAAAGCTGAATTTGAAATTGCTATATTTTATGTATGCTTCTACCTTTGTTTAAAATATTTGCACATCATTGTCATGTATACTATGCAATTACTACCTTCATTTAACTATACTAGATATAATGTATGATTGCACTAGTTATGATATATGCACAAGATGTTTTATATACCTCTGTTTAGATGATATATATGTATTTACATGTATAAAATGCTGTGGACACTTTACCTGGTAAGATACCCCTGGCTAATGCTCGATAGTTCTACTAAGGGTCATTGTTCAGAGATTGTACATCCCTTATATAAGTATTCTAATTTTTAGTACAGGGTTTATTCCTTAAGACGATAAGATCTGCCGTCAACACTATTTAAGGTATCATATCCCAGTCATTTCAGATACAGGTTAGAATATCATAGATGGACAAGAATCTTCAACCGTTTCATAGACCCAGAGAATATGGCATTTAACATTTAAAATTTGGCCACGAGAGACACGACGACTCCTGGTGTCACTGCTCCCTTCACGAGATGGTGTTGAGCATCAAGGATACTCCATTGGAGTTGGTCCTTTTGGCAAAAAATGGCCGGTTGAGTAAGGAACTGTCCTTACCTTGATTGCTGACAGTACACACATGATATCAAGCTGGATGAACAAATTGAGATGGAGACTGACGAAACCTGCCTAGACAGGATAAGACAGTCCCTTCAAAACTGTTCTGCTTGTAAAAAGATCTGTCAGATGCCATAGGCCTATAGCCAATCCGATAGATGCTCTAACGGTGCACAAATCCAGAGGTGATTGTCCAGGTAGCTGTGTTGCTGTCCTCTCCCAAATTTTGGAAGTAGCTGCTTCCATGTACTTCTGTCTTTCAGACAAATTTACCTTCCTTCTCAGGTCTTGAAGAGGTTGAAGAATAGATGTTTAAGGTTTCCACCCTAGTATCCCTTAGATAAGAACACTCAGGTGTTAGATTCTCACTTTCCCAGATTAACCCTTTAAAATAATCTATACACCCTACTATCTACCAATATTCTAAAACTATTAGATATACCTTATATAAGTTAGGCTTTGATTAGCAATTGTACTTTAACCTCTCCTAGATACTACCTCATAATGATTCCTACTGTACATAGTCTTAGTTTAGAACCTTCTTAGTTAGAAAAAGGGGGGAGATGTTGTGGGATTCAGGTGTCAGCTGATAAGGTCCAAAGAAGCTTATCCAGGGTCCCGGGCTCCTGGAAGGGGTGTGGCCGACTCCTTGGATAAGGGGCTGCTGGGACGCTGGGGGGCTCTCTTCCTGGTTCCTGGCTGCTGGAGGAAGGACCCCTTCGTCCGTCCGTCTGCAGACTTCGGTCCCTACTGTGCTTGGTTACCTGTACCGTGAGTTCTGGATTATATTCTAATAAATATTTTTCTAGTATTGGTGTTCTTGTGGGTAAACTCCGCCTACAAGGAACCTTTACCTAGATTGACTGGTAGGGCCAGGATTTGAACTCAAGCTATCATTTTAGGAATATGATAAAGTAACTTCTCTGTTATGCCGCCAAGGATAGAGCAGCTGTCAATGAATCTTTGCTGTACAATAGCGAAATCCACAGCTATATGGGTTTTTCTGGAAAACAGAAGCAAGAGGCTGGGCCAGCATCGGTACTCTCATGCTTCTGGGCAATATTAGCATTGTATAAAGATTGTGTCTCTTCCCAGCATTACACAATTATCTGAATTACATATGCAGTCACATATAATATTGAAAATTTGAAAAAAGTTAAAGCATATCAATGCTTCAAACCTGTTTGTCACCAGACGTAAGAGTTCTTGACAGGCAGAGCTACAGAGAAACTATGTCTCAAAAAACCCAAAACAGAACAGAACAAACAAACAAAGGGGCCAAGGGATGGTTCAATGGTCAAAGGCACCTGCTACCAAATTCAAGATAGAAGTTTGAATCCTGAGATCTACGTGGTAAAAGGAGGAAAATGACTCCTAAGAATTGTGCTCTGACATCTATCTGCACACTCTGGCATCTGTCTACCCCCCTCCAGAAAAAAGTGTAATGAAAATGATAATAACTGCACTGGATAAAAACACACCAAATATGTTAAATATATGGGTTTTCCTTAACAGTGTACCATTGTCCTATGTTCACTGATCACAACTGAAAAATATTAGCAAACTCAATAATTGAACGCATAAACATATAGATTGTACAAAAGGATATACAGCAAAGCGTCCTTATGCTTTCAATTATTGAGTATTATATGCACACTCTATAGGAAAATTATATGAGCACAAAATGGCAAACTGAAGTCTGGAAATGAAGAGGTCTCCCACACTCTTTAATGTTTTATACACTACTGACATTTCCCTGCTGTGTAACTTCTACCAAGATTGATATGTGAAGAAAAAGTCTATATGTGTGTAGGTCCACAGGAGAGGGGAACCAATAAAGTTTTGGTGCTTGTGAAAAAAAAAAGAAAAATATTAGCGAATTCAAATTTTTTAAAAAAATCAGTAAATAAAAAAGCAAAGTTAAAAACTAGGGCTGGAGAGACAGCTTAGCAGTTAAGAACACCAGCTGCTCTTGCAGAGGGCTTAGGCTTAGTTCTCAGTCCCTACATGGCAGCTCATAATCATACGTAACTCCAGTTCCAGGGGATCTGATATCTCTTTGGCCTCCATAGGCATACACATATGGTCAGGCACATATACATAAAAATTAAATATTAAAAACATATTACCTTCTAAGACATTTAAGTTATTTCTTATTGTTGTTAATGTGTTTGCGTGAGAGTGATCCAGAGAGCAAGAGGAGAGAGAGAGAGAGAGAGAGAGAGAGAGAGAGAGAGAGAGAGAGAGAGAGAGAGAGAGAGAGAGAGAGAGAGAGCCTCTAAGTGTCACAGTGCATGTGCAGTCAGAGGACAGCTTTTGAGAGATGGTTCCTTTTCCATTGTGGGTTCCAGGCATAGGATGAGGGTAGAGATCAGTTCCTTGGGCTTGTGTGGCAGAGCCAACTTGCCTGCTCTATATTGCATTTTTGAGAAGAACCTTATTGTGGTATTGTGGGGAGCAGATGATGAGTAAATGTGTGTAGTTGACATGAGCACAGATATGCCCCAAACCCCAATACCTCAGAGGATGGCAAAGCCTTTTCCTGGTCCAAGTTTGGATGTTTGTGAATGGTTGGCTGTGGGTTTTTTCCCCTCACTCTTTGCTCTTTACTCATTTGGGGGCCTGCCACCCAGCTCCCAAATAAATATATGTGGAGTCTTATTCTTTCTTATGAACGCTCAGCCATAGCGTGGCTTATTGCCTGCTAGCTTTTCTTAAATTATCCCATTGACTTTTTGCCCCCTGGGCTTTTACCTTTTTTTATTTCTGTATACCATTTTCTTTCCTTCTTTCTTTCTTTTTGTTTTTTACTCCTTATTCCACAACTTGCTTTGTAGCTGGGTGACTGGCCCCCGATGTCCTCCTATCCTTCTCTCTTTCTGATCCCCAAACCTTTCTTTCCAGATTTCTCCTCCTATTCATTCTCTCTGCCTGCCAGCCCTGCCTCTCCTTTTCTCCTGCCCAGCTGTTGACCATTCAGCTCTTTATTAAGCCAATCAGGTGTTTTAGACAGGCACAGTAACACAGCTTCACAGAACTGAACAAATGAAACAAAAGAATTGCAACACATCTTTGCATCATTAAATAAAAATATTACACAACATAAATGAATGTATCACATCCTAAATTAATATTCCAGAACAGTTGCCCTTCAGCTGAAACCAGTACTTGAAGAATCTATCTACATCATCTTCTTTCTGAATGACTGTAAACCTGAGGCTGTTTTCCTGTGGAGATGAGCTCACTCACTTCCTTCTTCCAGTTCTTGCTGTTTGTAATAAACGCCCCGAGCTACCAGATTGCTGTTCATTGGCGTGCACTGCCCACTCACTCACAGACTTTCTTATGTGTTTGTCATTTGTTCACTCCTTAATTCCCCCAGTCAGGTCAATCACAAATTCATATGCTTAATATACAAAACTCTACATATATTTAATGTATACAAATCTGTGAATTTTGACACATGCAAATACCTGTAACTACAATTAAACTAAGAAATATATGGAGTAGCTCCCAGGGTTTCATATAGTAGGTCTATTTTTAATTTTTAATTAACTTGTATACTATTTTCCAAAGTTGCAAAACCACCATTTTATATTTTTTCTTTCTTTTAATTTTTTTGAGACAGGGTCTCTTTACAGAGCCCTGACTGTCCTAGAGCATACTACATAGACCAGATTGGCCTCAAACTCAGAAATCTGGCTAGTTCCTTAGGGCTGGGATTAAAGGTGTGTACTACCACTGTCCAGCCACCTATTTGATTTTTCAAATGAGTTGCTATTATTATTATGTTATTTTTTATTGTTGTGGCTGAGTTACAGAAATTTCATTTCTATTTTAGAAATTAATCATTTATAAGGTATTCAGTTTGCAAATATTTTATACCATCTTTATAGGTTGTCTCTTTTTCTGTTCACTCTGTTTTTCTCTGCCCTTCTTTATGGAAGTGGTACTATGAACGTAAAGAAACTGATAGCACCTCCTTATCAACATATCTC
Organism: Phyllotis vaccarum; assembly: GCA_033318265.1. NCBI lineage: Eukaryota > Metazoa > Chordata > Mammalia > Rodentia > Cricetidae > Phyllotis > Phyllotis vaccarum. The sequence continues at coordinate 12,661,014 of JARWLC010000002.1, forward strand.
GACATAGAAACGAATGGGAAATAATATTGCTTTGCAGCCCATTGTTGTACTGGGGACCACAGGAAGGGGAAGGAACAGGCAGAGCACTTCCTGGTGAAGAGCACAGCACAGTGTCCAGCTCCACTGACCAAAACAAAACAAAACCTCCTGAATCTGAGTGAGGTTAAAGCTCAAAAATTCAAAGTAGTGTAATTACAAAAAACACAGAGGACTATTTATTTAAAGAAATTTATCAGAAAAATCTAGCTAATAGTAAATTTTAGAGACAATCTAATTATTAATTTTTTTCTTAAAAGCTATTTATTTGTGGGTATACGTATGTGTATATGTATGTGTGGGTGTGCATATGTGTCAAGGTCAGAGGAGTGCCAGAGTCTGTTCTCTCCTTCCATGCTGGGGTCCTGAGGACTGGACTCAGGTTGTCAGGCTTGGCAGGAGGCACCTTTAAGCAGCGGACACATCTCACTTATTATAATCCAACTGCTTCATCAAAAATATTGGAAAGAATAAAAGAAAAGGATCTCTGAGTAAAAAGATAAAACACTGGGGCTGGAGAGTCGGCTCAGTGGTGAAGACTGCTTTTCTAAAGGACTTAGGTTGATTCTCAGGACCCACACCGAGGCTCAGAGCTGTCTGTAACTCCAGTCTCAGAGGTATGACACCTCTTCTGGTCTCTTCCATCACTGAATGCATGTGGTGCATAGATCTACAGGCAGGCGAAACACCCTCACACGTTACAAAAGGAGAAGATGAGAGAGGGTTAAGCCTGTGGTCACAGTGTGCCAGCATAAGGCTGGAAGATTATAAGTTTAAAGCCTGCCTGGGCTATAGTGAGCTCAAGGCTAGCCTGAGCAATTGATGGAAACCACATCTCAAGATTGAAAAATAGAAGTGAAAGAGAGGTGCAGATTTATCATAGGGGTAGAACTAAAATCAACTGACTGCATTATGTGAACTAATTTATGATATTGTTGAGATGGATGGAAATTTGCACAATGAATATTTTATGACAAGTATTACTATTTTTATAAGGATGTTTTAGTTAAATATTAAAGGAGCTCTTCTTAGAAAGAGAAAAAGTGGTTCTTTGTAGCCCAGGCTAGCCTCACACTTGTAACCCTCTGGCCTTATGGAGTACTATTGTTCACATAAAAATTACAGCACGCCAAGCTTAGATCTTGTATGTCAGAGATAGACGCTGAAATTTCTTCAATGAAATGAAGTGATTACTAAGATTTTCTTCAGAGTAATACAGGAGGGTCTTAGTCACTGTGCTTTTGCTGCGAAGAAACATTATGACCAAGACAACTCTCATACAAAAGAAAGCATCTAATTGGGGGCTTTGTTTACAGTTCCAGAAGAGGTTTAGTCCATTATCATCATTGTGGGAAGCATGGTGCTGGAGCAGTTGCTGAGAGCTACACCCTGATTAGCAGGCAGAGAGGAAGAGAGAGAAACACTTTTTGAAACCTCAAAAGCCCACCACCAGTTACACACTTCTTCCAGCAAGGCCACACTTCTAATCCTTTCAGAAAGTGTCACAGCCTGGTGACTAAGCATGCAAATATATGAGCCGATGGGGGCCATTTTTATTCAAATCATCATAAAGATAAAGGATAGATGGGTATGGAGAGGATAATCACCAACACTTATGATCGGTCTACTTAATGCATTACCTAAGTTTCTAAAATTATTCCTAGTAGTGAATGCTTTAAGATGTTAGAAGATACTAAACATGTCTTTATTTGACTTCTCACTAAGGTACATTGATGAGGTTTGAAGTCACTATTTGTCTTGTGTACTACCAATGGCCATGGAAGGTCATTTCACGTTGGAAATGCTTTACAGTGTCGAACATACATCTATCCTACTATCCAGACATTTTTGTTGCTGTTGTGCTGTGATGTGAAATGAGTGCACATGCCAGGCATTCAGCCATGTACTTATATCTTCAGTCCTGTCCTTAAACAGATTTTAACAAGAAAGTTTAGAGCCAGGCTGGCCTTGATGACTTGTCTTCACGAATTTTCCTCACACACTACTCTACCCATAATGCTTATATCTCCTTGTCAATGCCCACGTAGGTCTTATCATTTTTATCTTAGAATTTATTTTTTATTATTATTGTGGGTATGTATAATGTGTGTATGTATACAGATATGGCTCAAAGGGCTCTCAAAAACTTTTGGAAATCGGTTCTCTCCCTCCATTGTGGATTCTGGGTATTGAACTTGGGTATTGAACTCAGGTCTTTAGGCTTGTATGGAAAGCATTCTTACCCACTGACCCTACTTGCTCAAGGCTATTAGTTTAAGGACCACCTTCTCTGGATAATTTTTAGGTCTTATATGTCCATCTCAAATAGGCGAAGTATTTCACCTCTGTGGTCCTATGACACTCTGGACATACCCTCTTGTATTGCTTCATCATAATATTATAAAATGATATGAAATGTGTCCATTCCCCCACTAGACAATTACATTTCCGAGCATAGGATTAAGTCTTCTTACTCATTTTGGTATCTTGGTTACAACCAAACAATCAACGAGTTCATTTGTATTCTAATTTTTTATTCTTTTCCTCATCAATGAGCTCAGAGGACTAGACAGGATGATTTATAATGTGTGGCTGAAAGACAAATATGGGGAATAGTCCCATTTGAAGGCTGATTTCCATTCAAGCTAATTATCAGAGTCTAAGATTCTAAGACTTGGGAAAACAATTACAGGTAATCTAGTTTAACTACCCACATGACAGTTGGAGACCTTTCAATGTTTCTCTGAGTTAGAAGATCAGAAAAGTACACAGTAATGGTAGCACAGGCCCCCGCCCTGCCCCCACTAGCTGTCTACAGCATCTGTCACTTCCACTTTCTTCTGGTTCAGGATGTTGTGTGTGAAAATAATGTAGCATAGTTAGTTGAGTCAGAACGCACATGTTTACATACAGATGCACACATAACCCATCGCACGCTGCAAGCTTAAATTTGCAAGTTGCTTAAGATGATGAACAGCAAGCAATTACCTAAAATGTTAAGTATAAGTTGGGGACTGAGGCAGTACCCAGAGAGAAAATTATTTCTAATTTGAAGTCAAAACCATCTGTCAAAGAAGAGACTCAGAGCAAAAGGAAAGAAATTGGTAAGCTCCATAGATGAAGGCAGAGGCCATGAACCCCACCTACAGGTGGCTGCCAGCTAGAATCAGCAATCCAGGTGCCATCTTGCTGATGGACAGAAAGGAGCAGACTGTGAACCTCGCTCCATCTGTACTCCACCGCAGTGGCTTCAAGTATCATATTGGTTGCAGAGTTTTGGGAGCTCCTGGGGTCAAATCTGTCTAGTACAGAGTAAAGGACTGCCGAGCTAAAAAGTGGAAAACTTCCTCTGTCCAAAGGCAATCGGGCGTATCATTGTTAAGCCATTTCTGTTGCTTTGCCCCAAGATGAGTTGAGACTAGTCATTCTGAAAGTTGTTGATTCTTTAGCTCCAAGCCACATAGAACATGCTTTAATCACCTGTTCCTTAATACCCTTTGACTCTTGTAAGGCAGTCTGGTTGTGTGGTCAGAAATCATGGAACTCATGAATACTGTATACTTCATACAACATTGACCCATGATATTGATTCACAAATGGAAGCTTCTGGAGTGCTGCATCTATAGGCATGTGTTATCAGATGTAGCTCTGCAACAAATTTTGCATCAACACAAATATCACTTTCAAAGGAGTATCAAAAAGTGTGTGTATTTAACTATGTTTAGTTCACAATGAGGCAATTGGCAAATAGAATAAGAATTAGGGATACAGTGTATTTAATGAACTGACAATAGAGAAAGTTGGTTAAAATAAGACAGGAACACAGTCTGTAGTGGTCTGATTGCAACTGGCTCTCATAAGCTTGTAAGGAATGGCACTATTAGGAGGTGTGGCTTTGTTAAAGTATGTCATTATGGAGCAGGGCTTTGAGGTCTCTTATGCTCAAGTTCTTCACAGTATCACAGTCTACTTCCTGTTGCCTACATATCAACATGCAGTAGCTCCTTCTCCAGCATCATGTCTGCCTGCATGCTGCCATGCTCCCTGCCATGATGAAAAAGGACTAAAGTTCTGAAACTGTAAGCCTCTACCTCAATTAAATGTTTTTCTTTAAAAGAGTTGCCATAGTCATTGTGTCTCATCACAGCAATAAAAATTCCAACTAAGACATTATCTTACAAGAATTTGAACTTGTCAGTGTGGGATCCTAGAGATGGATTAGTGGTTAAGAACACTTCCAGTTCTTACAGATGACAGGAGTTCAGTTCTCCACAGCTGTGTCTAGCAGCTTAGAGCTGCCTGTATTCTAGCTCCAGGAATCTGACCCTCTTTTGGCCTCTGCAGGTACTCATCACATGTATGCATACACACAGAAAGAAATAAAATAAATCTTAAAAAAGGAATCAGAATGGAAGGGTTCCATAGACATCTGGTGGTGTTGTGCCTATGGTTAGAAATGTAAGTGACAGAAACTGTAGGGATCTTTAGCATTGCTTTCAGGTTTGGAACAGTGGCTAAGATCTAAGATTTGTGCTGGGCTATTCTTTACAAGGTAAGTTTATCTGCATAAGATCCTTTGTGTGTGCTTGGGAATCCTTCTGATCTAGGATTTTTGGTGGTCTTTATAGACACTTGATCCTTCTGCCCAGCTTCTCAATTCCAGCCATTCCACAGTCAGGTACACAAGGGAAGAGTTGCCATTTAGATGCTCTGTCATTGCCTGCCTGAGGTCCAGATTGGTTTTAATGGAATAGTTACAAAGATGGTGTCAATTTGGAGGTAGTAATATGGGCCCAGATATTTATTACATTGGAAGAGTAAGCAAGAAGAATGTTGGCTACTTCTCTGTCTTTCTTAGACTTTTCTTCTACTAATTATATCTGTATACATGTTTCTGTATATGTGCACATGTGTGTGAGAGTGTCCTCATTTGAATGACAATGGTTTCATTAGGCTCATGTTTTTGAATGCTTGGTTCCTAGCAGTGGAACTATTTGGGAAGGATTAGGGGGTATGGCCCTGTTGGAGAAAGTATGTCACTAAGGGTTGGCTTTGAAGTTTCAAAAGCCATGTTAGTTCTGCCTCTCTGTCTCTCTCTGTCTCTTCTCTCCGTGGATGAGGATATAAAGCTCTAAGTTACTATTCCAACAGCATGCCTATAATAAATATTCTGTCATAATAATAATGGGATAACCCTCTGAAGCTGTAAGCAAGACCCCAATTAAATGTTTCTTCAGTAAGTTACCTTGGTCATGGTGTCTCTACACAGCAGTAGAACAGTAACTCAGACAAGAGTGTAGATGGAAGCCAGAGGTTGATTCTGGGTATTTTCCTCTGACACGCCCCACCTTCCTTTTCTGAGAAAAGTCTCTCACGTAATCAAAAGCTCACCAGTTATACTATGGGATCCACCATTCTTCATTCTCTTTGCTAGGGTCACCAATGGATGCCATCACACTGGCTTTAACGTGGATACCAGAGATCTGAATCTAGATTTTTATGCTTGCAAACACTTTGCCTACTAAGCCACCTTCCCAGATCTCAATCTACATACTCTTTAAAAAATATTTAGTTTTTATTAAGTTTGTTCTTTGACACTTGCTCACATCTGTAAGTATTCTGGTTACTCTTACTCTCCGCCCTCTCTTATCTCCCTCCTACTTCTATAAGCCATCCTCCTCCCAACCTAACCCTTTCTCAGATTCATCATGTTTTTGTGTTACCCATTTAGGTTAACCATTTATGTTACTACTGCATAGGAACTATCCATGGGTTCCTGGCATAGTCACCGGTTGATAGAAATTGAAGGCAATGTCTCCCCTTTACATTGAATTTATATGTAGAGAATAATTCAGCATGGAAGGGTAGGGCCTCCTGACTCCCTTTTCCCCCTTCAATTTACTATTGATGGCTTTATTCTTGTGCAGACCCAGAATAGCAATGTGTTGCTATTGACAATTTGTGATTGCGGTGGTTATGTATTATCCAGAGGAAAACAGCTTTCTTTCCATCTTTCCTTCCTTCCTTCCTTCCTTCCTTCCTTCCTTCCTTCCTTCCTTCCCTCCTTCCTTCCTTCTTTCCTTCCTTCTCTCTCTCTCCCTTTTTTATTTTTTCCTTCCTTCCTTTTTTCATTTATTTATTTATTTGTTTATTTATTTATTTATTTATAGGCAGGGTTTTTCTGTGTAGCCCTGGGGTTTCTGGAACTCACTCTGTAGTCCAGGCTGATCTTAAACTCACAGAGTCCTTTTTCTCTGCCTCCTGAGTGCTGAGATTGAAGGTGTGCACCACCACACCCAGCTGTGAGGAAAACATTTTTTTCTATCTTCTCCATCTAGCTCTTACACTACTGCTGTGGGATTATGCTCTTGCACACTATAAATATTTGTCACTGTAAATTTTGGTTTAATAAAATCTTGATTGGCTATAAGCTATAAGCTAGGCAGACAGGAAGTATAGGTGGTGCAAACAGACAAGGAGAATTCTGGGAAGAGAAAGAGTAGACAGATGCCAGCCAGATGCAGAGGAAACAAGAAGAGAATGCTGAACTGAGAAAAAGGTACCAAGCCATGTGGCTAAACATGGATAAGAATCATAGGTTGGGATGGAGAGATGGCTCAGAGGTTAGGAACACTGGATGTTCTTCCAGAGGTCCTGAGTTCAATTCCCAGCAACCACATAATGGCTCACAACTGTCTATAATGAGATCTGGTGCTCTCTTCTGACCTTCAGACAGATATGTAGGCAGAATACTAAATACATAATAAATAAAGATATTTTAAAAAGAAAATGGGTTAGCTTAAGAGTTAGCAAGTAATAAGCCGGAGACATAAACCAAACAGTTTATAATTAATATAAGCCTTTGTGTGATTATTTGGGACTAAATGGCTGAAGGAAAGGCCGGGCAGGACAGATAAGCTTCTGACTACACATTACCCCCCTTTGCAGAGTTCCTGACGTCAAGGTGACAAGCCAATAAGCAGCACCCTTTATGGGTCTGCAACAGCTCCTTTCTCCAGGTTCTTTCCCTATTTTAGTTCCTGTCCTGGCTTCCTTTAGTGTGGAAGTGTAAGCCAAACAAACTTGCTCATGATGTTTCAGCAAAGTGATAGAAACCCTAACTAAGACATTATCCAACTGAATTCTATGGCGTTTGGGATGGGAGAAAGCATGAGAAGCAGCTTTCACATTGAGCCACTTCCCCACACTCTTAAGGTTTTAAAGCCATTTCTTTCGCTTTTAATCTATTGCTTTATTTCAGCCTCTGATGTCTAAGCATTCACTTCACAATATCACATTTTCTTGCTTTCTCTCACTTCCACATGCTCCTGTCACACTCTCATTTGGTAACCAATGGTAGCATTGGGGCTATTCTTCCTTTTGGTACTGGGGAACCAAAGCCAAGGTCCCATACATACTAAGCACATGTCCTACCATGTGGAAAAATGCTTTAAAAGCCTAAGTCCCATGTCCTATCTACAATGATTACGATGTGATTGGTCTGGAATACAGCCTGGGTGATTGTGTCTCAGATTTCAGTGTGCAACCAAAATGGAAAAACGCTGACTTACACACAGTGCATATTTCCTGCATGGTAGATAAAACCAAACAATGGGCTCAGGCCTATTGTGGTGGGATTCAGGTGTCAGCTGATAAAGTCAGAAGTCGCCTAGCCAGGGTACCCGGGCTCAGGCCTATTGTGGTGGGAGCACAGCCTAGCCTAAAATTAGAAGCTTCCTCAAAAGTGTTGTCACTTTGTATCTAAAATATCACCAAAGAATATGTCTATATGAAAATAAAACCATGTTCTTGTTTGCCATTTTGGTTAAGAGAATAATTTTACCTTGTATGATATTTCATTCTCCCTTTTGAACTTAATGAAAGTAATTTAATTTTGAATGAAGACAAGGTACTATTTCTAAACTGCTGATATCTGATTGGACTGGCCTTCATGTGTCAAGAAGACTTACCAGCAACTTAGGATACCATATTAAATACAGTTTGTTGCTGAGGCTGTATTGGTTAAGGGAGACCCAAATATTTCTCTGAATCACTAAAATTTTGGCTGAGCACTGATATAGGATGTCTTTCTGTATGCTATGAGTATCATTGGTCAATAAAGAGGCTGTTCTGGCAGCGTGGAAGTAGGCGGGAAATCCAAGCTTAGATATAGGAAAAAAGGGGCAGAGTCAGGGAGATGCGATCCAGCCACCCAAGAAGCAAGATGTGAAAGTATCCATAAGCCACTAGACATGTGGCAAGACATGGATTAATAGAAATGGACTGAGTTAAGTTATAAGAGCTAGTTGGTAATGAGCTTGAGTCATAGGCCAAACAGTTTGTCATTACTATTAGCCTCTGAGTAATTATTTTATAAGCAGATGAGGGACTGCAGGTGGGAAAGATTCCTCTGGACTGTGGGCCTGGACAGGTCAGAAACTTCCAGCTACAAAGAACTCTTTCTTTTGAGACAGGGTTTACTTGTGTAGAAGCTCTGACTGTCTTGGAGCTCACTTTGTAGACCAGGTTAGCTTCAAACTCCCACAGATCCTCCTGACTTTTCCTCAAGTGCTGGGATTAAAGGTGTAGGCCACTACCTCCTGACTTGGCTGAACTCTCTTAACCCATGCCATTCTCCAGGAATTCAGTAATTACCAGGTCAACTGTTTCATGGAGAGCAGAAGAATAAGGTTGTCTATTGCACTGTTATTCCCAACCAGAAGTACTTTATGACATCTCATGATTTTGAGGGGCTGGCTGAGCTTACTTTGGAAATTCCACAGTCTAAATGACATCATGCAAAGCTTCTTAAAACTTCTTCAGATAGAGGCTGGGCTGCTCTGGAGAATCAAATACAGCTTCTCCCATGTCTGGATAGTGTTAGGAGAGATGCAAGGCAAGACTTTGAGACTGTTCACTAGACGTGACACTGACACGTGGCCTCTCCAGCATGGTCTCAGGGTATTAAGATTTGTTTCTCTTTTAAAAAAAATAAGTGCTATAACATGCCAATTTTTCCTGGTATTTTCTTCATTCTGTGACAAAACATACTTTACATAAATTTTGCCATTTCAGCCACTTTTAGGTTTCAGTTCAGAGGCATCGATTACACTGACGGTTATTCAAACATCTATTTCAAAACTTGTTTATTATCCATACAGAAATCCTGTAACCTATCTTAGTTACTTTTCTAACCATGACCAAATCAGTTTATAGAAGAAATTATTTAATTGGGGACTTTCTTACAGTTTCAGAAGATGAGAGTACATATGTGCACCATATGCACGCAAGAATCCGTGGAGGTAAGAAAAAGGAAGCCCATCAGAGCCCAGGGAATTGGACTTAGAGGTGGTTGTAAACTGACATGTGGGTGCTGGGAAAGGGGTCCTTTGTGAGAGCAGCAAGTACTCTTATCTGCTGGGCCGTCTCTCCATTTCCCTGGACCAGGCTTTAAGCATCCTCTTACAAGGTGTAGATTGCATGAGAGACAGAAAAAAGAGAAGCTACATCAGTAAACAAGGGGTGACCATAAAGTAGACAGCAACAAAGGAAGTGGGTGCTGGTGGTGATTTCTCATGGTTTTCTTGTCCAAAATCTACCATCCAACATATTTAATGCTTCATAAACAGTCAAAAGTACTTATCAAAATACACAAGCCATTAAAAACACTCTTTCCCCGTCTTTCAAAGAACAAAACAAAACCCCACTAAAATGTATTAAGCCTGTGATACAAGTCAGTAGGCAGCAAAATACTGTGTTAATTTTGGAAGCCTTCCATATGTCATCATAACACAAAAGAATGTGTGTTAATGGTTCTCTTGTCACAGCCTTGCTGGCTGAGCACTGGATGTCATATTACCTTCCTGGCTTAATTGTGCATTTCCTTGCTTCCTTTGGTTTCTGTCTGTCAAAACAAAAACATTTTTGTGCTAGTGCATATGAATATAAAAAATAGTTAACAATGCACCAATTTAATATGCTGAAAATATTTTTCTTTTTAAGTTTTGTAATTCCAGGAATCACACCAGGGCCTTACGCACACTAGGCAAATTCTCTGCCATTGAGCTATACCAGTAGATCTGAAATACTTTAGAAAATACAAAGAAACCATGCATTTATGCTCTTAAGATTACCAGTGGATAATAATTTATTTTCCAAATTAGATTCAGAGAAAAATGTTCTAATGTGGGCATTGAAGCCATGTACACTATGTCATTTATTGAAATGGGTGTAAAAAATAGAGGGAACTAGCTTTTGAAGAAATTAGTGAAGTTGGACAGAGAACAATAAAGTGTATCCTTTGCTCACCACACAGCAGTCTAGGAGTGCACTGTATACTTGATCATTCAGTAAAACAGCCTACATTTACTACAGAGCATTATTCTTTGTATAAAATATCTAAGTAAATGCACTTTAATAATCTGAAATTATTTGTTTTTAAGCTTATCAATCAAGATCTTTTGAAAAAGATGTTTAAACATTTGATTATATGCAAAGTTTTTATTAGGAAAACCTGAAAAACTGATAAAATTGTATTCTTTAAGTCAGTATTAATATTGATACACTTGAGAACCCCCTCCCCCAAAAAAACCCCTCAAATATTCATCCTTATAGACAAAGACCAGCTTTCTTCATAGGTACTGTTTCCATGCTCAACACACAAAAAGTACTTAAGAATTTGAGGAAATAGTATTATTAATTTAACATCTGAAGTAGCAAAAATGTCTATAAATATGAAACTTTTAGTTTTGGATCATGTAAATCAAGATAATAGAACATAACAAGATAACTTTAATATTGAGAATAAATCAAACGTAACAGAAATTCTCCCCTTTTCCTCCCTTTTGTTAAAGGATAATAACAATAATAATTGTTACTCTCTCCATCACTCTGTCCCTCCGTCCCTGCCTCCGTCCCTCCCTCTGTCCCTCCTTCCTTTGGAGACAGGATCTTACCCTGTACTGTTACCCAAGGTTGACCTCTAATTCTCTACAACCCTCCCTCCTCTTGCCTCAGCCTCGCAAGTGCTGGGATTACAGGCCTGAGCCACCAGAGGCTTGTAATCTGAGGGTCCTCTGTAGGAACATAAATTATCATTGTCTATGAGTATAAGGAATTCTGGTTATTGCCAAATTGCACTGGGGAAAAAACCCATGAGATTTCAACCCTCCACAAAGAACTGTAGGCAAGTGAGGGAAGCTGGGAGCAGGAGAGGAGGCCTTACCTGGGGAAGAGCACAGCAGTTGGTGGCTTAGTAAATGGTCAGGAATATACACACGCACTATATATATTTAGTATGTATATACATATATATAGAGACTATATATATAGTATATAGTATGTATACACACACATATATATATATATACACACATATATGCATATTCATGCCACATCTATAATACATATACGCAATAAATTAGTAATCCCTCAAAATGATAATATAAATTTGGAGAGCAGGGAGGGGCATCTGGAAAGGCTTGGAGGGAGGAAAAGGAGGGAGAAATGGTGTGATTATATTAGGATCTTAAAAATAAAAAGAATTCTGGTTATTTGGTTCTCATTAGATAGAAGCTTATGGTGTTTGCCTCAAATCTGCTTTGGTTTTTACATAATTATAGTACCTCCAGTGAAATTATTTAGACAGGTTTTTTTATTTTCTAAAATATGGAACGGTTCATGAATTTGCATGTCATCTTTGCTCAGGGGTTGTATTAATCTTCTCTGAATCATTCCAATGTTAGGGTATGTGCTACTGAAGCGAGCCCCAGACCCTCTCTTAGAGGTCTGGCTTGATCACTCTTTCACACTCTTTCCACACTAAAAACATTCACAAATTAATATCTCAGTATCTGGCCTGATGTCGCAAACCTTTAATCCCAGCACTCAGGAGGCAGAGGCAGGCAAGTCTCTTCATCGTGAGTTCCAGGTCAATTAAGGCTACATAACTTCAATAAATTTTACCCTATTTATTTTACTTCTGACTCAATATGCTGTATTATTTATTACCTAATATTGTAACATTAAATAGAAAACTTAATAATGCTACATGTATTAACTCAAGTGAATTTTATCAAATACACATATAATGTCTACTACAAATATTTATATATATTTGGTTTTTCTGTTTCTCTTTCTGGCTTGGTGTCAGATAAATCAAAGTGAAATTACATGAGGGGAAATATCCTTTAAACATCTCAATTTTTAAAAATGTATAGATGCATCACAGTTTCAAAAGAAAGGCAAATGATTAACATCTTGTTATTCTAGAATAGAAGCAGTATCATTGTGCTGATTTTACTTTAGTCAAGATGGTTTACTTAGAAAAGTGTCTTGCAGGTCCTGAATTATAGTTTAGTCAAATGTCATTGCTTATTCACACAGTCCTGTTTGACCTTTAGCTACTATTCGTGCCTAAAAGAGATTAATGTAAGGAACATCCATCTTAAAAGAAATTATGACCAAGATTAGAGAATCCTAAACAAGCCCCTTAGTGTTTGGAAGAGGAAGTAACATAAAGAATATTATATTGTGTTTAAAAAAATAATAACTGGCCAGTTTCTCTGTGGTCCTTTTGAAGGGATTGGCAGTTTCTCATTGTAATATGTAGAAATCAGAGGTGTGGCTGCAGGGACATTTATTTTTCCAGCTGTCCTAATAAACTTACATATATTCATACACACATATATATTCTAGAAAGACACAGACATGTATATTTTGTTGACTATAACTTAAAATATCTTGGGAAAAAATGTAGAACCAACAAATTTGTGTCTCATTGGAATTATGAGAACAATTTTGTCTTAGCTTTTTTTTTTTTTCTTTTAACTTGGGATTGAACCCCAAACCTTGCATCTGTCAGGCGACCACTCTCCCACTGAGCTACAGCTCCTGAGAACAAAATGTTTTAAGAGTTTGATTTTCATATTACACGATGAGATTTGGAAACTGATGACAATGTAACAATTATTTGAATTGGTTGCCAGGCAGCCTAAGCACAAATTCTGTAATTCTCATTTAATTCTATGTCTTAGTTTACTAGTTTACTTTTAATAAAAATATTACACACACTAATGACAGGAACTTGTAAGATAAATTATCATCTGAGAGGGTCTTACTCATCATTTCTGAATGAGTGGTTGACTGTGCATCTTCACACTCCCACGTTTTTATTGAGTGCTTAGCGGGTGCAAGACATTTTGCATGACTTATTCTCACTCAATTTACATGAAATCTCTACAACATAAGCAGGATTGTTTCCACAGTGTACCAACAAGGAACTAGGCTGAGAGAAATGAAACCTTCCCAAAGGGGATTAGAGAGATGGCTCAGTTGTTAAGAGCACTGGTTGCTCTTTGGAGGACCTAAATTTAATTCCCAGTACCCACAAGGCAGCTCATAACTGTAACTCCAATTTCAAGGGATCTGACACCTGTAGTAGGAGGTTTCTGGCCCGGACTTTTGGGCCTAGCCTCAAGGTTTTGGCCCGCAGATCCACAGACCCACTCAGAGACACACAGAGGCTTGCTATAGTTTTATGCTGATCGACCTAAGGCTCAGGCATATCACTTTGCTAGCTTTCTACCCTTCATCTAACCCATGACTCTTATCCTGTTCAGTCATGTGGCTTGGTACCTTTCTTTAGAGCAGCATGGTTGTCCTCTGCTTCTTCCAGCTTCTCTCTGGTGTTCTGCTCTGTGCTTCCTGTTCTCAAGAGTTTTCTTAGTCTGGTAGCCCCACCCACATTTCCTGCCTACCTTTGGCCAATCAGCGCTTTTTATTAAACCAGTGGGTGGGACAATTATTTACCATGAAACAACACAATCCTCTACAGACACCCTCACACAGACATACATGCAGGCAAAACACAGATGCATATGCAATAAAAATAAATAAGTTATTAAAACTGAGTATTTGAGGATACAGATATGTTTTCTCGGTTTTACAAATTACACACTATGGACAAGTATTGACATCATATGACTTATCACAAAGTTCTCAGACTGTGTGGTAGTTGTTAAGTATAGAGTTTTCAAGTAGAAACAGAAAGAGCACAGACACCTCATTGTCATGTCTTGCAGCCCAGAGCCTTGCTCTGGCTTCTGGGAATTTGTTACAGTATGGATTTGTCAGTATGTTCTGTAGGCTAAGAGTTGCTCATTAACAAATCAAAAATAGTTTTACTGTGTACTTTGTCTTTATGCATATATTTGTGATTATGTAAAAATGATTTTAAGCTAGTATTATGTGAGTCTAGAAAAATCTAAACTTTTCTACATTAGAAAAAAACTAAGGCATAGGAAGAGCAAGTGACTCTCTTGAGCTGTAGAAACATGGAGACACTATTTCAAACCACACTTCTTATTCTTGGTATTATTTATATGTACAGTGCTTATAAAGCAGCGAAGTAAAGCTCTGTGTGCTGATATTAATAGTGGTTTAAAACTATCCAAGTAGGAAGAAATGTAGTATTATTTTCACATAAACCCACTCAAGATAGAATGCCATGTGGCAGACAGATAAAAGTGTTAACAAGTGGAGAAAGTTGTTTTACACAAGGTCTTATCATTACTCCATACTTCTGAAGAAATAGAGCTTAACCCTGATGCCTAGGGGGAGGAGGTGATCAGTTTCTTTGTGGAAGCAAAGCTTCTGAGGACAGTGGTACCCATCCCTCTCACTGAAGACACTGAAATAGCCTAGTTTTTGGAATCTCACTGAAAATGTACACATAAGCCTAATAGTAAGACCTTATAGGCAACTTTATTCTCAACCTCTTTCTTTTTCCCAGGAAGAGAAAATAATTCTTGTTAATGGCTCTGGGATCTTCACTAGTTCCCTTTCCCTGCTGAAATCTAATTCCTTCTCTAAAAATAATCATGAGAAGGCTGGAGAGATGGCTCAGCAATTAAGAGCACTGGCTGCTCTACCAGAGGACCCAGGTTCAATTCCCAGCACGCACATGGTAGGTTGTAAATGTCTGGAACTCCTGTTAGGGATCCAACACCTCATACAGTCATACATGCAGGTGAAACAACATTGAATCATTAAGAAAAAAGATTAATCATGAGGTACAACTAACCATACAAAGTGCCTCCCAAGAACATGGAGAAGAATCATGGGCTCCATACGTGGATGTTCCATTGACATGATTTCTGACTACATGCCTCTAGACACTGAGTGAAGTAAAGTCTTTTTAAAAAGCCCAGGATATTCTTGAGTCTTCTAATAGTTCTCTACCCCATACCTACCAAAGTACTTGCTCCATTTCCTGAAGCTGGGACAGCAATTAGGCCCATAAAAATGAAGTTCATTAATGAAAACTAATTGAAAATTAATTCACCATGACTCCAGGGAAGAGCTTGCATTTAAAACACTGTGTTGTTAGCAAGTGAGACGATAATCATCAGAGCATGGCAAAATACTTCAGAATGACATATAGGTTAATGAGGTGGCAAAGTGTCAGAAAAACAAAGGCTTGCAACATTAAAATAGCCTCTGTGCTGAAAACACGGCCTGCTCCTCCCTTCAGCTCTCTCTTTCTGCTTCACTCAACTTTTTATTTTATTAACACCTGACAGAGCAGGCGCCACACCATTATCCCTTTACCTAATAATCTTTCCCACAGAAAAAAATATTCATGATAATTCTCCCATTTTTGAGTATTAAGTATGATTTCTGCTAGTGCCAATTCATCCACTCTCCAAATGCCTAGGAATCTTATTTTATGTATTTTAACTGTGTTCTTATAGAAAACTCAAACTTGCCTAAGAGAGAATAGTGTAATGAAACCCTCTCCCAATTCCAACAATTGTTTAAAAGAGACATATTTTAACATATATTTCAGCAAATGTTCAAAGACAAATATTCAGTTTTTTTATTTTTGAAAGTTAGATATTGCATCAGAAACACATTGACTTTTTTCTTCTTTTTGCCTTTATTTACTTAAAAATTATTTACTGAGCTTGAGATGTAGTTCTGTTGGTAGGGCATTTGTCTAGCATGCACAAGGCCTTGGGTTAGCCCACCCACCAGGAAACAGTGTCAAAAGCATGTAGGTGTGAATGTAAGAGTGATAGAGCACTTAACCCTTCACAGTTCACTCATATTTCTTCTAAAGAGTTAATCTAAAGAACCTTGTGAAAACTTTTTGTCTGCAAATTTCTAATTTTTGTTAGTATATATGAATTTAAATATTTTCCTCATTAAAATTTTGTTGGTTTTATTCACTTTGAGTGTGATTGTTCTTCATGAAAACTAACTTTCTTTCTTTTTTGAGGTTTCTCTGTTTAGCAGCCTTGGCTGTGTCCTGGAACTTACTTTGTAGACCAGGCTACCTTGAACTCACAGAGATTTACCTGCCTCTGCCTCCTGAGTGCTGGGATTAAAGGCCTGCGTTGCCTACTACACCTGGCTGAAAACAATCTTTCTTATTTTGCTCTTGATGTCATTCATTTTAGATGTGACATAAAAATATGGATAACAACCTAAGAAATGACTACCTTTCCTTTCTACATGTTTATCATTATTATTGTTGTTATAATATGAGCAGATGGGGCCCCATTCCCATGCAAGCAGACATGCCATGCAGCGATGCAGCCAGTGGTTGGTATGGGTGTGGGTGTGGGCCCAGGAAAGAGACACAGCCTTCGTTCACATGGAGGGTTTACTGTAAAGTAAGGAGTAGGGGGAGAGGAGGAAGAGAGAAGGACAAAGAGGGGAGAGAGAGGAGGAGTGTCCCAGGGATACGGCAGAGAAGGAAAGGAATAAGGGTGGGCAAAGGGGAGAGGGATACTAGTGGACCAGATTATTGCTTATTGGCCAGGGCTCCAGGAGGTGGGTCAGGACCCTAACAATCATCATCACGATCATTGTCACCATCATCACTATCATTAGAAAATGTTAGAGAAGAAACATCATACACTAAATTCTGTCATGGATGAAGGAATTGCATGGGTCGCCAATGTGGTATAGGGGAGAGATTGTGTGGTTTGATGAATAAATTATTTTCACAAAAGAAAGATGTGATAAAACGCCATGACCAAAAGCAACTTTGAGAGACATGTCTGATCACAGTATGAAAAGGGGTAGGGGCAGGACTGAAGGTGAGACCTGATGCAGAGGCCCTGAGGGAATGTTGCTTACCAACTTGAGCCTCATGGCTCTCTCAACCTGCTTGCATTTTAAATTTTTTTAAAAATTATTTATCTTTACTTTATATATATTTGTGTTTTTCCTGCACGTATGTCTGTGTGAGGGTGTCAGATCTTGGAGTTACAGACAGTTGTGAGCTGCCATGTGAGTGCTGGGAATTGAACCAGGGTCCTCTGGAAGAGCAGTCTGTTTTGTTGGAACCTCTGGCTTGCTCACCCACCATCTGAAAAGCTCCATCTCTCTCTCTCCCCCTCTCCCTCTCCTTCTCCCTCTCCCCCCCTCTCTCCCTCTCCCCCCTCCAACCCCCTCTCTCAGAGAATCTCCAACAAAGAAAAGGCACCTAAAAGCCCAGTTCTGTATTCTTGGCAGCTCCTCCCAGACTAAATCGGTCAGTTTCTGACCGTATTTGGGCACAAAGCCAGCTTGTGACAGATACATCATCACCCCCACCTATTTACCTTCTTGCTTTAGTGTGGGCACATGACTTCTCCTGCTTTGATATCTGGGATTGGAGAACTCACCTGGGAGTTGCTTTGCTCAAATACACCTGTTTTGTTTCTTCCTTTTGGCTCCGGCTGGCTTATTGTGTTGGTGGAGAAACCTATCATCACACACAGAAAACCTATTACAGTCAGTGCTCCTAGCTGCTGAGCCATCTCTCCAGCCCCTCGGCCTGCCTTCTTATACACCCAGGACCATCTGTCCAGGAATGGCACCACTGGCAAAGGGCTAGTTCTCTTGTATCAATCGTTAATCAAGAAAATGTCCCAAACTACTAGGTAAATGTGTTATTAACAATATTTAAGATCTGCTGTAATGTTTTGTTTTATTTAATTTTTTTCTTACCTCACCCACCCCTTCTCCCAGTCCTCCCTCAGCCTCTCTTCCCCCCTAACCTACCCCTCTTCACTCCCTAGAGAAAGCAAGGAACCCTAGCTAGGCATGGGTTTTGGGGAACCAATTCACGGACTCGGGATAGACTCTGATCCAATTGCATGAGTCTCCAGAAACTGCTGACACCTTTCAGCTGTCATCTACATTCAAGGGGTCCAGATCCATCCCATGAAGGTTCTTCAGCTGTTATTTCAGAATCTGTGAGTTCCCAACAGCATGGGACTGCCTACTCCTTGGGTCTCCCCATCATGATCCTGATCCTTCCAGGCATGGAATCTCTCCTCCCTCTCTTCAGCTGGACCAGTAGCTCAGGTGCTTAGCTATGGATCTCTGCTTCTGCCTCCAACAGCTGTTGGATGAAGGTTTATAGTGCCAACTAGGTTGGTCTTTCATATATTAGGGAAAGGCCAGTTTAGGCTACTGCTCCACTATTGCTTGGAGTCCCAGCTGGGCTCATCCTGTGGGTTCTTGGGTGTTTCCTAGAATCAGGTTTCTCTCTAATTCCACAATAACTCTCTTTATCAGGATATCCACTTCTTTGCTCTCTCTTTCTCTGTTGCTCCCTCCTTCTACCATCTTATTTTCTCATGTTCTTTTTTCACCTTCCCTTGCTCCCCCACCCCCTTATGATTATAATTTTCTCAGGAGAACTTTTATGGATGTCTCTCTTAACTTTCCTGTTACCTAGCTACTGGGGTGTGTGTGTGTGTGTGTGTGTGTGTGTGTGTGTGTGTGTGTGTGTGTGTGTGTGTGTGTGTGTGTGTGTTGTAGCCTAGTTATCCTTTGCTTTACATCTAAAATCCATGTATGAGTGAGTACATACCACATCTGTCTTTCTGGATCTGTTACCTCATTCAGGATGATAAGGTTTGGCCTTTTCCTGGTGTCCCAGATTTCCTGGATGTTTTGTGTTATGTATTTTTTGGTTTTAGTGTTTTCTTTGACTGATGTATCTATTTTTATTATCAAATCCTTCACACCACAGATTCTCTCTTCCATCTTTTGCATTCTGTTGGTTATGCTGCATCTGTAGTTCTGGCTGTTTCTTCAGATTTTCTATTTCCTGCTTTGCCCCTGTTTGTGTCTTCTCTAATGCTTCTATTTCAATTTTTAAATCTTGAAATGTTTCCTTCACCTGTTTGATTGCCTTTTCTTGGTTTTCTACATTTTCTTTAAGGGATTTGCTGATCTCTCCCATTTTTTGTTTGTTGTTTTCCTCTATTTCTTTAGGGGAGTTTTTTATATCCTCTTTTAAGGCTTCTATTATCTTCATAAAGTTGTTCTTAAGGTTGTTTCCTTCTGCTTCTTCTACACTGCCAGTTCTTGTTGTTGTAGAATCACCAGAGTCTGGTGGTGCATGCTGTTCTTTATGTTGTTACATGCATTTTTTCACTGGCTTCTGCCTATTGCTTCCTCGGATCAATGCAGAATTTTTTTGTATCTTAGGGATCTGATTTTGGTGCAATCTGTTCTGTCTGTTCTGTGTCTCAGGAAGTCTCTCTTGGTCCAATCTGGGTTCTTGGTCCACTTGGAGGTAGTGTATTCTGTGTCACAGTGAGCTATTCTTGGTGCAATAAGAGCTGGCTGATTCTGTGTCTTAGGAATCCAATCTTGGTCCAATATGAGCTCTTGATCCAAATAAAATAAAATAAAATAAAATAAAATAAAATAAAATAAAATAAAATAAAATAAAATAAAATAAAATAAAATAAAATAAAACAACCTCGATCCTATAGGAGCTCTTGATCTAATAGGAGCTGAAGAACTGTGAGTCTCAGGTAGTGGCTGAGGTCACCGGGTGATGGGATGGATTGGAGGTTCAGTCAGGATTTGTAAATGGGAAGTTCTGGTCTGCAGGGGTTTTCTCTATTGGCCTGGATTTCTGTTGTATTGTTTTAAAACAAGACTTTTGTTTGTTTGTTTCCAGATAGGGTTTCTTTATAAAACTATCTGGCTGTCCTGGATTTCACTTTGTAGACCAGGCTGGCCTCCAACTCACAGAGAGCCACCTGCCTCTGTTTCCCAAGCACTGGGATTAAAATTATGTGCCACTATGCTCGTCTAAACAAGACCTTTAAAAAAACACACCATGTAAAGAAATAAGAAATTGTGGCAGGGTAAATAGTTAAACGGCAGATGCCATGCCCAGCACTGTTCAGAATGATGCTGGGTTCTAATTTTGAATTTTCTTCTTAGAATTTAATTGCTAATAAAATTTCCATCTTCAAATTTTAAAAGACTTGATAGATAGAATACTAACACTCAAAACCTTACTAGAACCATCTTCATAGAAGAACCAGAGACACAAAAAAGACACCGATTATTTTGATGGTGAGTCTGTCAGTTAAATGTACCTGTTATGCTTGGTCTGATATCTTCCTCCCTTGACCAAATTTCTTCTTCATTTACAGCTTTAGGGGATATTATGTTGTCTAATACATGTGAGATCTTTGTCCTGTTCTGGAATGTACAAGAATTCAACTTTTATACAGAGCACACAGGGGTAAGTTAGTAAGAGTCAGGGGCAGTAAGGGAAGGAGATGGTTGAACCACAGGGTCACGTTGCGAGAGGAGGAAGGCAAACCAAAGTGACTGTGTGAAGACAGCAGCACACAAAGTTCTGCTCTGCTTTACAGGATAAACACAGCATGTGTGTCTTCTGAGAACGCTGCCAAATGAAGCGCAACTACATATCTCTTGAGTTTCTCTATGAATCTTTCTAAACCCGGTCACTCATTGTCTATAAAGTCCTTGGCGGATGCCAACACATGAACTTTTAAAACAGGAGCCATGCATTCTCTGATGACAGTATCAGAGAAAATATGTCTATGTCCCTTTATTACCAATAGCTCGTTAATTAAATGCCCCTACTTTTCCTTGAATGACTGGCATGGAGCTTACAGTAGAGCCTCGCTCTTGGAAACAGTTACCGGTGAGAAAATGGAAGAAAATGTAAAGAGACCTTTGGCTTAATTTTAGTTTGAACATTTCAAAGCTGGTATTTGCAAATTCAGAAATAAAAAGGGAGGAGGGGCTTTTCATTAATCCAGCATTTGGGAAAGAGTTTCTCCTAGTTCACAACTGCATACAAATACAAAAAAATCCTAATGGGACTATTTTCTTACTAAGCCTGCAACAGTTTACATTCTCCTAATGGCCTGAGGTTATGAGCAAACTACTCAATTAGAGAATTTAGGCTGCTTGCCCACATATTTTAGAGCAAATTATCCTTTTACAAATGCAGAACCCCCTATATAAAAAGCCTAACTAGTATTTCCTGGAAAAAAAAAAAAAACCAACATACTATTCCCCAAATTCCCACCTTGAGCTTACTAAGAGTTTGTCTTTCTGCTAGGGCAAAGGTTTTATGAAAATATTTGTTTTTATATTACACACTTCACTGTTGGTCTTCCTCCTGGCTTGTGTTTCAACCTTAAAGTAACTGTAGAGCTATAATCAAAACACTTCAAAATGAGGGCTTTATTTCTAAGGCCTTTTCTGAAGCTGAGGATTTCAGATTAGAAAGTATTGACTGCAGCCAATTCTTTGATAAGAGCTCTCGGCTTGGGGGGTTAAATGAATTTCATGGTTATTCTTAACACTTACTATTTCTTCTCAGGCCTCTTTCATTTAAAAGGGGGTCGGTGCTTCCAATCTATAAACACCCATTAAAAGTTGTCCACCCTTTTATACTTGGCTGCTGGTCTTAATTGTCTGCAGATGGGTGGATCGCTGCATTTTATTTCAAAGGTAGAGATTTGCAAAATGTAAACGGGCCTATTAAAAGTTCTAAATCAAGACTCTCAACATCCATTAAGAGGATCCATGTGTAAATGGGAATTGAATTCAATGGGAAAGTGTCTTTTGCTATCAAACATGTGTAGCTACATAAAAGAAAAAGTATATATTACTACCAGTGAGCCGCTCATGTGCTCATACAATTTATTGTTGGAGAATTATCTTAAAAACTCTGGCAAAAGTTGGAAGTAAGAAAATAAGAGCTGCTATGCACCTATCAATTTACACCGCCTTTAAGAGGAATAGAAACATTTGCTACACATTCCATAACAAAATAAAAGTTCTATATATTGAGTCCTGTAGAGTGTTGGATAGAGAATCTTAAAACATGACCATTTCCAGTCCATCTATTGAACTATATTTTCTATCCTTTTATAATTTCTTCCAAAAAATGAATGATTCTTGTTTATGTTCAGGACTGAGAGCTGAGCCCAAGCTCACTGATCTTGGCATTCTGGCTTATCTTGTCTTGCCTATGGGACTGAGAGTTTATCTCAGATCCTATGGTCTCTCTTTCCCTAGATTATTCTCTTAGTTTTGCTTTCTGATTGGCTGACCACTTCTAATCCACAAACTAAGAATGTGCTAAACACAGAAAGTGTGCATCTTTTATCTCTGCAAAATCAAACCCATTACAGACTTGATTTAATTTGATTTTCCCGGATTTAAAATGAAATATTCTGAAATATACAGAACAATGCTAGAATCCTCATCCTTAAAAAACAGCCCTATATAATCACCTTCTCGTCAAAACTATAGTGGAATTGGTATGAGATATTTTGTTCACTTTGGCTTTGAAACCCATCATCTCTACCCAGTAGTCCAATAGAGGCTCGGGCATTTGATAAGTATATTGTCTTCATCCTTTCCCTAAATACAATGAACCATTTAGTTTTAGACAAATAGTATGCCCCCCTAAACTCAGTTTCAACAGAGAGGTTACAGTGACAGTGTTTAAAGGATGCTCTAGTCTTTGAGGTTACTGTTTATTTATTACATTTGTCTGTTACAAAAGAGGAAACAATTTAGGTACCTCAATAGAAACAAAAAGTAAAACGGTTTTTCAGCTTGCAAAAACACATTTATAAGCTTTAAACAAAATTTTACTTTCAAAAACTATTTCATTATATATATATTATCTTTTCTGGGGTAAGATCTCTGATACTTTTCCATGTGGCTCTTATTATGTGAATAGCTATCGAAGCTTGCATATGTAACTGTATGAATTACAAACTGTGACTTTATTTCTTTTATAATCTTTGTAGTCCTTGCCATTACTTTTACATGTCTATGTCTGGCATTATGTAGCTTTGAAACTGTGCCAAAAATATTTATTGTCGTATATCTGGCATTCTCATACTATGTGGTTGGGTTTGGTTTTCACGCTGGGTAAAGCTTATTAGCAGATACAGTTCTTGGCACTTGTGTGAAAATGTCTTAAGTAATTTTAGTATGTCCCTGAACTATATTGCCTTTTGCATTCCTTGAAAAATATGAAGTTGAAATTCAATGTGTGAGTTATTTTTTTTTAACTTATAAGGTAGGGAAAAAGGAACAAAAATAACAATAACAGACAAACAAAATAAAAGTATAGATTTAACTGCAAACTGGAACGTTCTGAAATATTCACATGAAAAACTGGATAAAATGCCTCCTTACATGTAAATATCAGAAAGCTTGGGTAGACACTGGTACCTGGTACTATTGGCCTTTGTGATTGCTTGCACTGATAATGGTGAAAAAAAGATAAATATCCACAGAAAACCCCTTTCTTGATCTCCTTGTAGCTCGACTGTTTCATTGCAGTGTCATGAAGATCTCAGATCCTGTCGGTTTGTATGTTATCTTCCTTGCTGTTTATTGTGTCCAGACACAGCATCACGTTCTCCTATGGTTCATTTTTAATATACTTTGTGTACATAAATATAATAACCTATTAGCATTATTTAAGGTGCTTTAAAGCTACTCTTAAGTTGATAAAAACTCTTTACAAATCATTTTAGATTATTTTATGTGTATGAATGTTTTTACTGTATGCACATATGAGCATCAAGAGTGTGCCTGACACAGGAGAGCACGTTAGAAGAAAGCACTGGGTTCCTGTAACTGGAACTGAGGATGGTTAAGACACTTGGTCATGTAAGTGCTGCTGAATAAACCTGCCTGTGACTCCAGGATATCTGACACCCTCTTCTGGCCTCAGTGGGTACCAAAATTCACATGTACATGCCCCACACAAACATACACACATATACATATTTAGAAGTAAAATAACATTTTTGGGAAAGAGGGTCTTGAGAGATGGCTCAGCAGTTAGGAGCACTTGCTACTCTTGCAGATGTCCCAGCACCTACATCGCAGCTCACAACCACCTGTAACTCCATCCCTGCATGTAACTCCATTTCTGGAGGATTTGATACATATTTCTATGCAGTCATCAGGTACCAGGCACACACAGGCACAAATGCATATACTCAGACAAAACACTGATACACATAACATACAAGTTAAAAATCCTTCTGAGATCGGGGTTACTAGGTGGTAAAGTACTTGCTCTTCATGTCCAAGGCTCCAAGGTTCAGTTTTCAGCATTGCACAAACAAGAGCATTCTCCTGGGGTTTGGTGGGTGGGATGAGCAATCAGGATATTGGGGAATAAGACAAGAAGAGAAAAACAGGACAAATACCAGGCTGATTCCATCATAGAAGGTGGCTTTAGTCTCCTTCCGAGGGTCCGATTTCTGGGACCTAAGTTAGGCCCAGAATTATCCTAATTAGAGAGAAGAGACTGGTCTTTAATGTGCCTACATGGGGGAATGTAAAAGCCAGTCACAGGGTGGACAAAATGCGATATAGTGTCCCAATGACATCTCATGAAAAACAGTTGGGCACTTTCTGTTGGAAGCAGAAGCAGGCAAAGAGGATCTGATGCTATTGCAAAGAAAAATTAGTAAGTGTCACTCCTGAACATCCTCAGATGAATTGTGTTTCTCTGCTTTGATGGCTGGAATTCAAGATGACTCAAGTTAGAGACAGAAACATTGACCTTCAGAGTGTTGATGCACTTCTCCTGCTTTAGGGCCCCTTTGCTCCTACTGGGGTGCCTCCTCCAGCCTTAATATGAGGGGATGTGCCTAGTCTTGGGACTTGGTATGCCATGTTTGGCTGATATCCCTGGGAAGCCTGCCCTTTTCTGAAGAGAAGTGGATCTGGGGGAGAGGGGAGCTCAGGGGAGGGACTAGGAGGAGAGGAAGGAAGGGAAACTGTGGTCGGGATGAAATATATGAGAGAGGAATAAATAAAGATTAAAAAAGAAGGCTGATACAAAGTGTGAGTGACAGTGGGTTCCCTGGATGATGTCACAGAGCAGAGTTTTTTTTCTTTTTTTTTCTTTAAAAAGTTTCCCCCCAGTATCTACCACTGCTCCCCCTCCATTTCCTCCTCTCAGACCCTCCCAGTCCTCCCTCAGTCTCCCCACCCCCCATCCATTCCCCAAGGAGGGCAAGGAGTCCCAAGGTGGATCAGTTCTGTCTGGCATATCCAGTTGAGGTAGGTCCAAGTCCCTCATCCCACTATTAAGGGGCTGTGTTAGGTGCCCCTCTGTAGAGAATGGGCTTTGAGATGTCAGTTCATGCACCAGGAACATAGTCTGATCCTACTGAAAGAGGCTCCACAAACTGCCCACACCATTTGACATTCATTGGGCATATATCCAAACGATGCATATTCTTACCCCAAGGGCATTCACTCAACTATGTTCATAGCAGCATTATTTGTAATAGCAAGAACCTGGAAACAACCTAGATGTCTGTCAACTGAAGAATGGATTAAAAAATTGTGGTACATTTACACAATGGAGTACTACTCAGCAGTTAAAAAAACTACATCCTAAAATTTGCAGGCAAATGGATGTATTTGGAGAATATCATCCTGAGTGAGGTAACACAGGTCCAGATAGACATGGCATGTATTCACGCATAAGTGGATTTTAGACTTAAAGCAAAGAATACCCAGCCTGAAAGCCACAACCTCTGAACAGCTAGATAACAAGGGGAACTTAAGAGAAACATCTATGGATCCCCCAGGGAAGGGGGAATAGAGAAGATCTCCTGAGTAAATTGGGATCGTAACAGGGAAGGAGCAACAGGAGGTGGGAGCAAATCATGAGAGGAGATGGTTGAGTGAGAGGAGCAACAGAGAGGGAGAACAGAGAAAGGATAGAGGGAGCCATTGTGGGGTTAGGAAGAAACCTGGTGCTAAGGAAACCTCCCAAACCCCACAAGATGTCCCTGGCTAGGACTCCAATCAATAGTAGAGAGAGAGCCTAAAAAGGGTAAAAACCCTGTAGAATATTCACCTAGGAATAGAAGGTAAGGAAAGACGCCATTTTTAAAGCCACTGCTTTAATTCTCCATCTTTATTACAGCAAATCTGCACTTTCCCAGTCAATAAAAGTTGGGTTTTTTTTTCCACCAAAAATTGTGTGTATTCTTATTTTCCCTTAGTAGAACATATATTTTATGAAAGCAAGAAGTTTGGACTGTTTTTCCAGGTACTAGTTAAGTATTTACTTAGCTGATAACTGACAGTGTAAGGCTGAAGGTGTAGCTCAGTAGTGGGCCACATACTCACAGCCTTGGGTTCCACTCCCAAACACCTCAGAAAACTAAAACTGTAAACTGTCTGGTTCTCCCTTGCTCTGCAATAGTGGACATAAATTATATCACAATGGAAGAACACACTGCAAATCCAGTTACGAGCAACATGTAACAAATAAAAAAGTTCAATGGAAACTAAGATAATAAGGAGAAGTAGTAATATATTAAAGATGGGAAGAAGATAAATTGCAAACTGCAGGAGAAAACAAGGCACCAGGGTGCCTTGGTGTACTGGAAAGGTGATTATAAGGTGCTGGCTGACCAATTGTTTCCCATGTCTTCAGAGGAAAACTCAGTAGGAAAGAGCTTAAACTGTCCCGACAGTAATGGTGATTAAACATTAGAAAGGTTCCAGGGTGAGGTGGTACAATCTCTGTCTCAGGTGAA
Organism: Phyllotis vaccarum; assembly: GCA_033318265.1. Taxonomy (NCBI): domain Eukaryota; kingdom Metazoa; phylum Chordata; class Mammalia; order Rodentia; family Cricetidae; genus Phyllotis; species Phyllotis vaccarum. The sequence goes on from JARWLC010000002.1 coordinate 12,687,941, forward strand.
TTTTAAGGAGAAACTATCCATCTTAGGCATTTTAGGAAGAGACTTGATACTTGAAAGAAAAGAGAGGCCCAGACTAAATGATGCCTCGAGCTAGCTTCTTTTCAATTTTAGTTAGATGCCTATGCCACTTTGTAGGGCTGGGGGGGGGGGGGGGGGCGGGGTCTGCAGTGTTCACTGCCGTGACTAGTGAACACTGATTCTTCTTGTCTATAGCCAGAGAGAGTTAGATCCTTGGTTTGGGTTGGAGTACAAGGTAATAAAAGATTATCTGACCAAATAACAATATTAAAAAAATAGATTGTGCATCTAGACCTTCTAAGATATTAAGTGATTTCCACACAATAGAAACGAACCAGAGAAGTCCTAAATCTGTTTTGATACATTTTAAGTGCTATGCTTTATTTAGTAAGATTAAATTTAATAACAATGATATAAGCATAATGCTTTACTATTGACAGGGAAGTGTCACAGGAGAAAATAAAACTGTTTATGTTTATTTATAAGATTTATTTACATTGGTAGAGGAACCGTAAAAAATGTAATCGTGATTTATTAAATTTATAGTATTTAGATCCTATGCTGGACATGATGGTGCGTGCCTTTAATCCTACCCAGCACTCAGGAGGCAGAGGCAGACAGAGCTCTGTGAATTTAAAGCCAGCCTAATTTATATAGTGAGTTCCAGATGAATCAGGGGCACATACTGAGACCCCATCTCAAAATAGCTATATTGTTCTAATGTTCCTCATTAATAATCATACTAGTAGATTTTCATTACTGTGACACGTGAGAGAACAATGTGAAAGATGGAAGATTTAGCTCACAACGCCAATGGTTCACAGTCTGCTTCATATCTGTGGACCTGTGGTGAGGCAGAAAACCATGGCTGCCAGAGCATGTACTGAGATGAAGTGGCCAGAAAGTAGATAGAGATGGGTGAAGCAGGACAAGGAACCTCTTCCTCAGGCACATCCTCTACGACCTACTTCCTCTTAGTAGCCTTCTGTCTTATCGGGGTTTCTACTGTGATAAAACACCACCACCACCAAAAAGCGAGGTGGTGAGGGAAGGCTACACTTTCACACTGCCGTTCATCATCGAAGGGAGTCAAGGCAGGAATTTTAAACAGTGAAGGAAACTGGAGGCAGGAGCTGATGAAGAGGTCATGGAGGGGTGCTGCTTACTGGCTTGTTTCCCATGATCTTCTCAGTCTACTTTCTTCCAGAACTCAGAACCACCAGTTCATGGTTGGAACCACCTACAATGAGCTGTTTCCTTTCCCATCAATAACTAATTAAGAAACCGTCTTTCAGCCAGTTCTTCTGCAGGCATATTCTCAACGAAGGTTCCTTCCGTTCAGACACCTCCAGTTACTGTGTCAGTTGACATCAGAGCAGCCTGCACACCTGCATTTCACTTCTGCCGCCTTCCAACAATGCCGTCAACAGACGCATCACAGGCAGGATCCATCCACTGGTGAAATCTTCATGACCCAGTCCCTTCTCTCAAGTGTCAGCTCTGACTGTTGCTGCCCTGAGAAACAATCCTCTAACTCATGAGTCTTTCTGTTCATACTTCATACTTAAACTATAATTATGTTAGAAGATTCTGAAAGACAAACTTTCATTAGAAGAGAGTGTTGCCTCTCTGAGAATTTTGTTCTTTTAAAGTTTGAATTATTGCTACTGAATGGCAATTTATTGCTACCATAACAATTGCTTATAAAGTAAACATTTAAATTTTTGTAAATTCAAAAGTCTACATTGAATTTTTATTTTGCAGTACTCAAAAGAAATACAAAAGTAATTTTATACTTTTATATAAAACTGTATTTTGTACTTTGGCATAGTGCTGTGGGAAGCAAACACTAGACTTTATTTATTTTGGCAGATTTCCAGTTTTATTATTACATAATTTTACATTTCTATTTTAGTTTTAAGGATGGGTTTTTGAATTCTTCTAGAAATAGTTGGAGATGTGTCTTTATATTCCAAGAGAGTATAGCATAATTATTTCTTTATTAAGATACTGGATGCTAGAAAGTTACAATGGGATAGGTCTTTATTTCATTGAAGGTGAAATAAATCTATCTAGGTGTGTTGGCAATCATTGACTACTCTTCAAGCAGTGAAATTTGAGAGTGAACAGCACCCCTCCTCTAAACACACAAATTATGTTTAACCTCATCCACAATTTTAAGAATACAAATTAAAAACTATACGTATTTTTAACCTTTCATTTTCTACAAAGTTAAAAAAATGATCAGAATCTGGTCCAAAATAGAGAAAAAGAGTACGTTTATGAAAGGCATGTGATATAGTGCAAATTCCCTGAGGGGTATATTTGCCAATATATCTCAAAATTATAATTATACATATCTTTTAACTCAACAATTATACTTTTAGAATTTTGTTTTGTTTTGTGAATAATGGATATTGATCTATAAAGAAATGGCACATGTATCAGGTTACTTACTGAAGTGTTAAATGTAATACTGAGGGTCCAGAATAAGATAAATGCTGGTTAAGGGAAGACTAACTAAAAATGCTACATCTTTTCAGTTTCATACAATACAGACACTAAAATCAATAAAAATATTTTTCTTTGAGAAAAATTCTTAAGATATATATATATATAGAGAGAGAGAGTAGTGCATTATATTAACCCTGTGTTAAAAAAATTAGAAGCTAGGATATAGCTCAGTGGTAGAGTGCTTGCCTAATGTGAGTCCCTAAAACATTAAAGAGGGAGGCAGGAAGGGGAGGGAGCAGGCAGAGAAGAAGAAAAGGGGAGGAGGAGAAAGAGGAGAAGGAGGAGACATTGCACATACAAGTCTAACCAAGTACTCATTGCCTCCAGAAGGGACTACTGCACGTGTGTAGGCAGAGGGGCTAAAAGAAAGACTTATTTCATTGTACTCTTTTTACAATTTAAAAATTTTGTATGAGTGGTGGTGACTATTAGGAGGTGTGGTCTTGTTGAAGGAAGCATGTCACTGTGGAGGTGGGCTTTGAGGTCTCCTATATGCTCAAGCCACACCCAGTGAGACAGTTTATTCCTTTTGTTTTCAGATCAAGACATAAGGACTGTCAGCTCCTGTTTCAGCACCGTGTCTGCTTGCATGTTAACATGTCACCATAATGGTAATAAATTGGACCTCTGAACTCTAAGCCACTCCAATGTTTTTCCTTTACAAGACTTGCCAAGGTCATGGTGTCTCTTCACAGCAATAGAATACCCTAACCAAGACAGAAGTTGGTACCAGGAGAGGGGTATTGTTGTGATAGACCTGACCATGCATTTGTTTGAAGGAATATGAACCTTAGGACTATGGATTAAAGAAGCAGTTGACTAAATTAAGTGCTACTTAATGGACCCTACTAGTAGGAACATGGAAGACAGTGGTTCTGAGTGTGATTTGAACTGTGGATGTCTGGATCAAGAGGTTTTGGAGGAGAAGAATATTAGCATGTGGCCTAGAAATGGGTCTTGGTGATATTTTGGTGAAGAATGTGGCTGCTTTGTGCCTTTGTCTGAAAAGTCGAGTTTTAGATTTAATTCCACTGGCAGAAAAAAATCCCAAAACAGCCTAGCAGAGACTCTGTTGTGTGGTTATTAGTGTGAACTCCGATGAAGATTTATAATGAAAGGGAGCAAGCTGAGCAAATAAAAATACAAAATGTGCAGATTGAGAAAAGGGGCACCAGGAAGTGGAAGAAAGCTAAATCCTGTGTTCAAGGAGACAAATTAATTAAGAAATGGAATAAAGAGAGTGGTGATTTCAGGACAAGATCCCACCCAGCTAAGTTTCCAACTTGGGAAAAAAGAATTAAATAAAAATTGAGATCCAGGTGTGGTGTCACACACCTTTCATCCCAGCACTGGGAGGGCAGAGGTTGGTAGATCTCTGCATTTGAAGGGCTGCCTGGTCTGTAGATCAAGTTCCAGGACTGCCAACCTTAGACAGTGAAGGAAAAACAAGGGGCCATGTTCTAGCCCTAGAAAGTAGCAGAATTTAGCAGCTTCAGCCATGTGGTTCTGGATTTAGCATCAATGAGAGAAGAAAGACATTACAGAACCTCTCTACACAACGAAGGAAGGCTGGCTGAGGCCAGGAATGTGTCAGGGGTGTCCCTAAATGGAGGCCCAAAGAAGCCATTGTGTAAAGCTGTGAAGTTGAAACCTGGATTGCCTTAGAGAACTTAGGATGCTGGAGATGTGAGAGTCACAGGATAGTCACCAAGGGCAACTGCTAATGGGAGTGAATCACACTTCAGAGAGAAGTGTGTTGCAGTCAACAAAGCTGAAGGAGTTGGAGATCTGACACAAACATGAAGGTGCAGAGTTTTGAGTTTGCTCAGCTGGTTTTTGGCCTTCCTTTGTTCCAGTATTTCCTATACTCCCTTCTCTACATATTGGATTGGTAATTCTGTGCCATTACATGTTGGTAATATGTGATTTGATTTTTTGTTTTGATTTTATGTGGGATTACAGTTAAGATATTTCATCAATCTCAGAAGAGACTTTGAAATTTAGACTTTTAAATAAGTTTGAGACTTTTAAAGTCTATGGAGACTTTTAATGCTGCATTGAATGCATTTTTTGCATTATGATATAGGCACAAGCTTTTGGGGACCAAGGAATAGAGTGCGGTGGTTTGAAAGAAAATGACCCCCAAAGGAAGGCACTATTAGGAAGAGTAGCTCTATTGGAGTAGATATAGTCTTGTTGGATAAGTATGTCACTGTGGAGGTTGGCTTTGAAGTTTTATATATTCTCAAGCCATGCCCAGTGAGACAGTTTACTTCCTGTTACCTTCAAATCAAGATGTAAGGACTCTCAGTTTCTGCTCCAGCACTACATCTGCTTGTGGCACCATGATGATAATGGACTAAACCTCTGAAAATATAAGTCGCTCCAATTAAATGTTTTCCTTTTATAAGAGTTGGCATGGTCATGGTGTCTCTTCACAGCAATAGAAAACCTAACTAGATAGTATCACATGTATATATTGTCTATACACAAAATAAAGAATTATACAAAATATAATAGGTTCTCTAGCAACTTATTTATTCTTTGAGGACTTATTTACTCAAAATATAAAATTACTTTCAATTTCAAAGTACAGAATTAAGACAAGTCTAAAATAGACCTGGTTTACACTTTCTATAAGGGTTATAATTGATTTTTAAAATACGCAAACATATCTTCAATTATTTTATGTATATGTAGGTTTGCCTGTATGTTTGTGCATCATGTACATGCCTGATGCCTACAGATACTCTGCAAGAGTAGTAGTGCTCTTAACTGTTAAGCTATCTTTCTAACCTCTACACATATATTTAAGTTATTTTATTTGTGAGTGTGTGTGTGTCTGTGTGTGTGTTGTGGGTGCTGGGAACTCAGTTGTGGCCCTATTAAAGAGCAGCAAGTGCTCTTAACTGATGAGCCATCTCTTTAGTCTGAAAGTACTCTTATAGAGAAAAATTAAATATATTCATGTTTTATACCACCATCAAAGAAAGTGAATATCTGGTCTATTATTGTGAAGAAATACTATGGCCAAGGCAATTTGTTGTGGGATATTTAATAATACTGTATGAAAACATGTTTTTATTAAACCAATAAGGTACCTTAGGCACCTTTTGTTTGGTTTAATAAAGAGCTGAATGGCCAATAGCTAGGCAGGAGAGGATAGGTGGGATTTCTCGTGAGAGAGAAAAGCTTGCAGGAAGAATCAGAGAGGCAGAGTTTCTTCAGTGAGACAAAGAAGGTGTTGGAAGAAAAGTATGGAAGAGAGGTAATAAACCACGTGGCAGAATGTAGATTAATATAAATGGATTAATTTAAGTTGTAAGAGATAATTGGGAACAAGATTAAGCTAAGGTCAAGCTTTCATATTTAATAAGAAGTCTCTATGTCATTATCTGGGAGCTGATGGTCCAAATAAATTCTATTTGCAGCAACTTTTTTACTATTAAATTATAAAATTTACATACCAACCAGTTTCCCCTCCCTCTTCTCCTTACGTTCCCTCTTTTCCACTCACTCCTATTGTACAAACTCTACTTAGCAAATAATGAAAACCCAAAACCAGATATTGGAGAAAACCTGGAATATCAGAGAGAGGAAACAGACCACAGTCAATTCTTAGGCTGAAGAGGGTAAATATTATCTTCAATGGTTCCCAGCCTGGCTGGTTGTTTCTACAGAATGAATGAATTTCTGCCTTCTCCTGCCTTATATATCTTCCCTGCCCACCTGTTTTACTTCCTGGTTCAACTCTGCATCATCATCATCATCATCATCATCATCATCATCATCATCATCATCATCATCCTAGAGTTAAGATTAAAGGTGTGAGCTACTACAGCTTGGTTGTTAGGCCATGAACTCACAGAAATTCAGAAAGACCTCTGTCTCCTAAGTGATGGGATTAAGTGCGGGTCACTACTCTCTGGCCTTCATGGCTTGACTGTGGGTGATTCTATTCTGTGAAATTCCAGGCTGATTTGATTAAATATACAATATATCACCACACATCCCTTCCATTCCTCAGAAAGGGTAATGCATCTCCTGGGAGTCAGCAAAGCATGACATACCAAGTTGAGGCAGACCCAAACTCTTCCTCCCTGCATGAAGGCTGAGCAAGGTATCCCACCATAGGGAATAGATTCCAAAAAGCCAACTATGCATATGGGACAGACCCTGGTTAGGGGACCCACGAACAGATCAAGCTAAATAACTGTCACTCACATGCAGAGGGCCTAGGCCAGTCATATGCAGGCTCTTTAGCTGTCAGTAGGCTTCCAGAAGCTCAGGTCAGCTGTCTCTGTAGATTTCCCAGTCACGATATTGACCTCCCTGTGCCTAATAATCCCTCCACCTTCTCTTCATTTTCACTTCTGGAGCTTGGCCCAGTGCCTTGATGTGGACCTTTGCATCTGCTTCTATCAGTTACTGGATGCAGGTTCTATGATGACAATTAGGGTGGTCATCAATCTGTTTACAGGAGAAGGCCAGTTCAGGTACTCTCTTTATTATTTCTAGGTTACTTATATGGGGTTATCCTGGTGGATTTTTGGGAGTTTCCCTGTGGGAATATGTTTCAAATTTAATAAAAAACAGCCTGAGATATCAGAAGGATCTACCCACAGTCAGTCTAGGAGGATCAGACAGTAGTAACTTACACCTTTAATCCCAGCACAGGGAATATCTGGGAGTGGTGACCTATGCCTTAATCCAATCAAATCTGAGTTTGAGGTCATCTTAGTTTACAGAGTTCCAGGCTCCCAGACAAGCAGTGGTGGTGCCATGCCTTAACGGAATGAAGAAGATATTTAAGGCAGGCAGAATAAGCCAGGTGTGTGGCACACACTGTTAGTCCCAGCACTTGGGAAGCAGAGACAAGAGAATCTCTGTGAGTTCAAAGGCAGTCTTCAAAGCAAGTTCCAGGACAGGCTGAAGCTCTGTCTCAAAAAAAAAAAAAAAAAAGGTTGGAAGAGATGGCAGATGGCTCTGTCCTCTGATATCTCAGGCTGTTTTTATTAAATTTGAAACATAGCCCCACATTTCCCTGGCACTCCTAACCCTACAGTGGTTCCCTCTGTCAAGATAATTTTTTTGTACTGCTTTCTCCTCGCCACCCCCCACCAATAGCTCCATCCCTATCCCTCATGTTCCCATCCTCTCTCCCCTCCCCTCTGCTCTCCTTCACACCCAGTTTACTCAGGAAATTTCATTTATTTCCTCTTCCCAGAGCAATCCATGCATCTCTTAGGGTCCTCCTTGTTACCTAGTTTCTCTAGAACTGAGAATTGTAGCCTGGTTACCTTTGCTTTCCATCTACTTATGAGTAAGTACATACTGTGATTTTCTTTCTAGTCTAGGATGATTTTTTTCTAGTTTTATCCATTTGTCTCAAATTTCATGATGTTATTATTTTTTTTTGCCACTGACTAATACGCTGTTGTGTAAATCTACCACATTTTCTTTATGCATTCTTTGGTTGCAGGGCATTTAGTTTGTTTCCAGGTTATGGCTATTACAAAGTTAAGAAAGTGTCCTTGTGGTATGATTGAACATCTCTAGGGTATATTCCCAAGAGTGGTATTGCTGGGTCTTGAGGTAGATTGATTCTAAGTTTTCTGAGATACTGCCACATTGATTTCCAAAATGGCTGTACAAATTTACACTTCCATCAGCAGAGGAGGAGTGTTCCTCTTACTCCACATTATTTTCAACATAAGCTGTCTAGAGCAACTCTTATAAAGGAAAACATTAAATTGGGGCTAGTTTACAGTTTCAGAGATTATCCATTACCCATTATTAGTTCATTGTCATCATGGTGGGAAGCATAGAGACATTCAGGCAGACCTGGTACTGAGGAGGAGAAAGACAGAGGGACTGAGAAAGAACATGAGAAGGGGGGTCGGGGGGAGGAAAGAGAGGGAGGCAGTGAAGGAGGGAGGGAGACACACAAATACAGAGGAGGGGGGACTACCCTGATATATTCGCACTTCTAGTGATACCTCTCCCTCCAGCAAGGTCATATCTTAGGAAGCTTTCAAATACTGCCACTCCCTGGTAACTAACCACCCAAATATGTGAGCTTATGGTAGCCATTCTTATTCAAACCACCACAGTCATAAAAAAAATTGGTTAAATAATTTTCATGGAAAGCAAGTATGACTTGTTGGTATGCAGTGAACCACCTACAGGAATACAAAGACTCTCACTATGTGTGTGCTCAGTGAGCCATGTTGAAGAAAAAGTTTGAGAGTCACATTTAAACTGCTTCAATATAAAGGTATGTTTGTCTAGAATGAAGTTATGCCCAATGAAAGTTAAAAAATATTTTTATTTTGGTAAAGATAGTCTTGATTTTACCTTTAGTTACACTTGTTATCTCTCTTCTCTCTCTGTGTGTGTGTGAACGGTATGTGCTTGTGTGGCCTCATGTGTGTGAGAAAGTCAGGAGACAATTTACAAGAGCTGTTCTCTTCTTCCACTCTATGGGCCCAGAGAGTGAACTCAGGTAGTTAGGCTTGGTGGCAAGTTGCTTTCCCAGCTGAGTCCCTTCTCTGGTTCTCATTAAAAGTTCTTAGAAACAGGAGGCTACTTTTCAATATATTTCAAAGAGATTTGATTGCATTGGTCTGTCCTGTTAGTTCAACTTTTAGGCTGGATGTTACTACCACTACTGGTGATGTTAGAAGTTGGTATCTGTAAACATATCTTATAAAGAAGATAAAATCTTAAAATTTCTTGAAGTAATTATAAAGAGAAAAATTATTCCAAATTTTCCAGTCAGTGTTTGATCACCATTATGAATCTAAGCCACATCAAAACCCGAGGTGAAAGGAAAAAGAATCACTGATTCTGATTCATTTAAAATTTGATAATACATTTCATGGATTTTTGGCACTAATTAAGAAACTCAAACATCACTCATAATTATAACTTTGTTTTAAAGTATTCCTTTTTTGTTCTTTACTTAGGGCAAATACTAATACTGCACCCATTTAATCACAGAGAGTTCTAGAGTGTTCATATAAGAGCAAAATTGATAGGAGATAGACTGATTTATGTATGTAGTGTACAAGAGTGAATTTATGTGTACCACATGTGTTTGGGAAGTTACCTACTAAGGCAGTGATATTGGGAGTGAGTTTTGAGAGATTGTGTATTATTGACATGAACACAGCTGTGTCAAGGACGAAAGTGCCTCAGACCCTGAGAACCGCAAGGCCTTTCTCTGGTGGAGTATGGATATTGATACAGTGTGTAAAAAGTATCAATTGTCTCTTTCTCCTTCTGGATGTCGACAATGGACCAATGTGCTTGAATGTATCAACCACACTGCTGTAGCCTGATTTGGCTTCCTTTCAGAGACTTCACTGCCGAAGCTAGCTAACTCACTGTCTCCTCTGAGCTGTCTTTATAATCAATGCTCTGGGCTGTGGCTGGTGCCTCTCCATAAGACTCTGTGGCCCACTCCATTTCAACTTTTTGTATATGTGTCTGCTATTTCTTCATTCTTCCATCAGTCCAATCAGGTCAATGTCATAGTCACACAGGTTGTGGTACCAAAGAGCATTGGATGCCTTGGAAATGGTTATGACCAGATGTGGGTACCGTGAAATGAACCTAGGGTCTCTGCAAGGGCAACAGGCATTTTAAATCATTTAGTCATTTCTCTCTCCTAAGAACCCAATGGCTAATATTTGAAGGCTACTATATAAATAATTACAAATAATAAATTGATGAATATAAAGTTAAAAAAATCTGACCTCCCCTCTTCCCAGGTAGTGGTGGCTCATGCCTTTAATCCCTGCACTCTGTCTCGTGAGTTCGAAGTCAGCCTGGTCTACAAAGTGAGTTCTAGGACATTCAGGGCTGTTACACAGAGAAATACTGTCTGGAAAGCTAAAGTAAAACAAACCAAGCAAACAAAAAACAGGAAAGTAGATATCCTTATCTATATTTTATAGAAAAAACTGGAGACAAAGAAGTTAATAACTAGTTTCTGATACAGTCTTTTATCGAAGACTCTAAATAGATTCTTCCTCAAGAATTAGATATTTGAGACACGCTCTGAAAAAAGTGTGGATTCACCAGAAAGAGAAAAGGAACAGGATATTCTGAGCAATGAGAAAAACTCATTAAAATCTGGAACTAAAATCTATAGGTAGTTTCACCATAAAGTAAACATTAAAAAGTTAGGACCCTTAAAAAAACAAAAAACCAAAGCAGTGCCATGTTCTGTGGGAGAAACAGTAATTCCATACTTTAAAAAAATTGTTAAAAGGTTTTTCCTGTGCATATGCATGTATCCACAAGGCCAGAAGAGGGCACTGTTGTGAACTACCAGGTGGGTGCTGGGAACCTGAACTCTAGTCCTATAGAAGAGCAACGAGCGTTCATAACTACTGAGCTACCTCTTCGTTCTCAAGAATCTGTATGTTTTCAGAATTTGCTTGTGTTGAGCTATTTTAAGTACTGTCAGTTGAAGATTATACCTTTGCATTCTGGATTTCCTTTCATCACACTTGGCCTTGATGGTGGGGTTCTGGGACTGTCAAGGTGCTGTGGGGATTCATTTATGAGATGGCTGATCTGGAGACAGGCTGTGTTACTTCCAGTAGGATTATATTTCTGTGGGTAGCCCCTTTGGTAGTTATTGCCTCAAAGTGATACTCTAGCTGCCCACTGTGTCAGCTTGCTTGCTGTTGTGGTATTATTTATTCATTTATTATTTTTGTTTGTTTTTGAGACAAGAGTTTCTCTGTGTATCCCCGGCTGTCCTGTAACAAACTCTGTAGACTGGGATGGCCTTGAATTTAGAGGGCTACCTGCCTCCACCTCCAGAATGCTAGGATTAAGGACATGTATCACCATGCCTGGCTTTGTTATATTATTATTTGCACATGGACAGCAGGGATAGGTTGACAGGTTGAAAGTCAAACAGTGATGTAGAATCTCTGTGAAAATGGTTCTAAAAATTGGCTAAAGACCAACTTTGCTGCATATGGAGACAGAAAGCAGTTTGTGGAAAAATCTTTTAGTCATCAGACAAACAAGGGTTGTAAATTGTAGATTAAATTCTCACCAGCATGTAGTGGAATAAAGTTTGTTACTATAAAGAATACTGGCTCATACAGAGTACACAATGAATGCATCTCACAGTATCTTGTTTTCGATAAGAATTAAGCAAAGTAGAATTTTTAATTCTTTGTGTGTGTGATATGTGGGTGTACGTGTGTGCATGGGTTTGGAGGCCAGAGGCTGACACTGATGACTTCCTTTATCTATACTGAGATAGTTTCTCTTGCTTGAACCCAGAGCTTGCTTCTTTGGCTAGTCTAGCTAGCCAGTTCGTCCCAGGAGTTCCTGTACCTGCCTTTTGCATTGGGATTATAGATGGGTAGCCAGACCCACCTGACATTTATGGGGGTGCTAAGGATCCAAAATCTTGATTCTCATGCTTGTGAGGCAAGTGCTTTACCCAACAAATCATTTCCTCAATTCAGAATTCATATTACATATTCAAAAGTACTTTTAGAAAATCTTCTTGTTGTGACAAAAAGTCTAACTCTATATCCAGGCTGTCTTTACACTCAAGGCAATCCTCCTGACTTAGACTTTCAAGTTTTAGCATTATAGGTATGATCCATGACTCCTAGCCTAATCCTGTTTTATTTACAAATTGTTTTCATGACAGGCATTATTTATATTTGTTATATTTATGTATTTATTTATTATACTTATTATTATACGTTATTTGGTGGTTTTCAGGCTGAGAGAGTTACACTGAAAACCCCCTAAATCTTTGACTATGGCAGGTAGCACCAGAAAAGCATGTTTTCTTATATCATATATAGGTCAAAGAACTGGTGATAATAACTTTTCCTTTATTTTGAAGTGCTGAAAGAACAGGTGAAGTATTATAGGGAACTATGAGAAGTTATTGGTAACAATAATGGACATGATTCAATTTATTAAAATTGAATGCAATGCCTAGATCTAGTTATTGACTTCAGCTAGTTTTTGCATAAAACTTGAAGGATGTCCAAATGAAAACAATAGTGGTTTATGAAGAATTAATTAATATAATGGGAAATATATAAACATAATGACTCAGCAAATAAACAGACACCAGCTTTGGTCTTCTAGTGTAGATTCTGTCAGATGTAAGCACTGCCATTCATTGGTTATTATTGTGCTTTACTGCTGTAACTAAAAAGCTTATGAGTTGTTTTTAATTTTGTCATCAATGGGATGTTGCACGAATAAAGGAAACTCAGGGCCTGATCTCTGGGAAAGTCAGAGATATTAGAGAGAATAAACACCACAGTCAGATCTCACCAGCTGTCTTCCAGCTTCCTCAGCCTAGATCCTCCTGGCTTCTTCTACCAGCTCTGTTTTTCTATGCCTGCCTTAAATACTCTCTTTGCTCAGTTAAGGCATGGCCCCACCACTGCCTGCCTGGGAGCCTGGAACTCCTTCTGTAAACTAAAATGACCTCAACTCAGATTGGATTAAAGGTGTAGGTCACCACTCCCAGGATATTCCCTGTACTGGGATTAAGGGTGTAAATTACCACTGTCTGATCCTCCTAGACTGACTGTGGGATCTGTAGATCCCTCTGATATCTCAGACTGTTTTTATTATATTACAAAATATCCCCCAAATGGGAAACTAGCTTACAGCTTTATTCTAGAATGTGAAGTACAGGCCAGGTCTGATGGTGCACACCTGGAATTCCAGCAATGGGGGAGGGCAAATAGAGGCAATCTATGAATTCAAGGCCAGACTGGTCTACATAGTGAGTACCAGGACAGCCAGGACTGCATAGAGAGACTCTGTCTCCAAACAAACAACTCCTTCCCCAAACAAAAACAAAAACCTTCCAAACAATAAGGAAAAAGAATGTGGAGCAAAGTTCGGACAGTTGTAACCTGTGTCTGAAAACGTTCATGAAAAGTAGCTGACAGCACAGCAGCTTCAAACCTTGGGAGAAGCCTTGTTCTCAGCACTTTTTAAAGGTGTCAATGAGCCTGCAGGATGCGCATCTCTTGTGGCTCAGCCCTTAACCATTGGCCTTTAACTGGGCTTCCTTTTCAAGTTCCCTTTATACTGAGGTATGTTAAGTACAGATGCCAAGATGGGCTTTTCTTAATTGAAGTATAATCTAAGGAGCTACCGATTATAAAGCCTTTCAAGTTCTGCAGCACAAAGGTCAAGTACATTTATACATTTTAAAATTCAAAATTTTATTTTTGAAGGCTTGGAAGAAAAACTGCAGGACAAACAAAACAAATCAAAACAACCCCCCAATCAAAAAAAGAAAATAACCTCAAAATACCAAACCAAAGTCAAACGACAAAAACAACACAGTTTTATTCTAAAAGTTGACAAAGATCTTTGCATTACTTTGATTGCAACTGAGAAAGATGTTTTGGAACATTCCAGGAAGTCACTTAGGGAAATAAAATTTGCTTTATTTGGATGAAGGGAACCTTATTTTATATCTTATAAAGTGTGGAATATGGAACAAAAATAGAAGACAAACAATAATATAGGCGGGTGAAAATCACTCTGCCATTAGAGCACAAACCCGAGTGAGAACAGTCTGTACCTGAGGAGACACAGCTCACAGAACAGATGGAGAAGCTACTTACTTGTGTGATAATCCAGTTAATGAGAAAAGGGATTTCGCCCCCCACCATGTAAAGGATTAAAAATACTACTTTATTTGACATAATACAACAGAGCAAGAATAATGTTACTGCAACAAGAACATTATGGATGGATAGTAACTGTCACTGCTTTAAAAAGTTTCTAATTATTGCAAAAAAATTCTAAAGTCCTGAATTAAAAAAAAATATCAAAAAACTAGTGTATGACTGTGTGTGTGTATGACTGTGTACCCGCTCGCTCGCCTGCATGTGGGCGTGCGTGCCTGTGTGTGTGTGTGTATATGTGAGTGTATGTGTGTGAGTGTATGTGTGTGTGCATGTGTGTGACTGTGGGTGTGTGTATGTGTAAGAGTGTGGCACTGTGTATATATGTGTGTGACTGTGTGACTGTGCATATGGTGTGTATGCATGTATGTTTGTGCATGTGTGTGACTGTGTGGGTGTGTGTATGTGTGTGTGGGTCACATGCATGTCTGGAGGTCAGAAGACAACTCTGTGAAGCAGCTTCTCTCTTTCTACCTTTACTTGTGTTCTAGGGACCAAACCTAGGTCATTCTGATTTCACGAAAAGCACCTTTCCCCACTAATCCATCTTGCCAGACCCAGCCCTGAATTTTTATAGTACAAGATACAAGACCCCCAAAACACTCTCCTTACTTTTGACATCTGCCCTAACATCCAGCCATTATTAATACAAAGTTACAATATTACTCAATTGTGTCTCTCTTCTTCGTAGGAGATATTTAAAAATCATTGTCAAATCAAGAGATTATCAAAAATTGTCCAGGCTGAGGAGATGGGAATTTTACTATCAGAGGGGTGGTGGTGGCTCATGCCTTTAAATCCAGCACAAGGGAGACAGAGGCAGACAGATCTCTGTGAGTTCAAGGCCGGGTTGATCTACAGAGTGAGTTTCAGTACAGCCAGGGCTGCCCACAGAGAAATCCAGTCTGGGGGAGGGGGCGCGGAAATAATGAGTTTTGGAGCTTGGAGCCTCAGCCTAGCTCAGTTGAATACATGTTTAGAGAATGTGAGGCCTTTAGTCAGATCTCCATGCCCTGCCCCTACCACAGAAAAGTAGGTAGGCAGAACTCCCAATGTCTGATATTTGCTATTTGTTTGGTAACTAAAATCTTTAAACAGAACCCACCAAACAATTATCTGGGGACTGTAAAGATGGAAGCAGGCAGGTGGAAAGCAGTGAAGAGTTCAGGGCTGAATTTCTCATTTCCCCTCCTAAGCCATGGGGTCCTGATAGCACCACACATCTAAACTCTGTCTAGAAGGCTGAGAAAAGGCCTACTTACAGGCCAGCCAGCCTGCACAGGGTTAGATATATATTTGGCTAATCCAAGGCAGACAAATAGTGAAGGTGAGTCTGTGTTCTCATTTTCTGTTCAGAGGAGTTGAGAAACAGGGACATTTCCCTCTCAAAGAGTTCATAGTTCTAAAAATCATTTTCCTCTTGCTGTTTCCTTTGTGGGTGGCCCCAGCTGTGAGAGCCCTGGCAGCTAGGAGCTAAAGAGGAATCTTGTAGCCAGAAGATTAGGAAAAGGGCCCCTGTGAATTGCAAGGGGAGAAATTGTGGTGTGGGAGAAATTTTGGAAGATAAAGGCTTGAAGACGATCCTTCAGTTCTGTTGGTAAACCAGCATAATACTTGGTCTTAGTCTCACTTTTGAGCTGCACATGTGCAGAACAGACCCAAACTATACAGCAATAGCTTTGATGGCTGGTTATAAATCTCCAAAGTCAGACTAAACAATAGGTGGTACATGAGACAAACATAACATCTTAGCTAGATGAACCAATGCAGCACAAAGCAGACACCCACCCTCACATTGGACGATCACTTAACTGTTTTCTGATACATGTCAATGAACCAAACTATGAGTCAGCCACATCCAAACTTTTCAAAGTACATTCAAGTCAGGGGTTTCCCCAAACCATGCTTTGTTTATAATTCACTGGAAAGATTTTGCTGTTGTTTTTTGAGATAGGGTTTCTGTGTGTATAGCCCTGGCTGTTCTGGAACTTGCTCTATAGACCAGGCTGACCTCAAACTCAGAGATCTACCTCCCAAGTGCTGGGATTAAAGGCACATGCCACCAGGCCTGGCCCATGCTTCACATTCCAGAATAAAGCTGTGGGCCAGTTTCCCATTGGTGATAAAATTGAAAAATAACCCATAGGCTTTTTAGTCACAGCAGTAAAGTACAACAATGGCCAATGAATGGCACTGCTTACATCTGACAGAATCTACACTGGAAGAGTAACTGGTCCCTTTCTGATAACCATTTTGCTCAGATGTATGTATGTATGTGCACTGTATGTGTGCCTGGTACATCTGGAAGTCGGGAGAAGGCACAGGATCACCTGGAGTGGAGTTGCAGTTGTGAGCTGCTGTGTGGGTACTGGAAATTTAATTCTGGTTTTCCCCAAGAACAAGTGTTCTTAACCTCTGAGACTCCTCTCTAGCCTCTATTAGTTTTTTGAAGACAGGATCTCAGTAGCCCAGGCTAGCTTGAAACTAACTCTAAAGTCTATGTTGAAGTTTGCCTGTGTCAGCCTGTCTAGTATTAGGATTACAGGTGCAAACTGCCACACTTAGCTGTTACATCACCACCAACCATACCCCACCACCAACCAAACCACGCCACCTCCACCAACAACAACCACACTCCACCACCACCATCTATCCCCCACCACCTCCACCAGCATCAGTGTCTCGTAATGTTTGGTATTAAACTGAAGATTTGAGCATGCTAAGTAAGTGCTCTGTCAGTTATCTCCGTCTTCAGCTAACACACACACACACACACACACACACACACACACACACACACACTTTATATGTGTGTGTTTATATATATATGTTAGCAAAGTGTGCCTTGTTGTATTTCACAAATAATTTGCTCTTACCTTCCTCTCACTGCCTTCCCAGTTCCATGCCATCTTTCCACAGCAGCTCTGCCTTTTCTTTCATGTCCCATGTGTTTATGCCCCCTTGCTTGATATCAGGGGCCAGAGAAGGATGTCTAATCTCCTGGAACTGGAATTAAAGATGGCTGCTTCCTGCTATGTTGGTGCTGGGAATCAAACCTGGTCCTCTGGAAGAGCTGTTGCTGCTCTTAACCAACGAACCATCTATTATCCTGTATATTTGATTCTCAAAGTTTCTTGTTTTTGTCTGCTCATTTTTTTCTCTAGAATTGAGAATTTCTGTTAGATTTTATAACTAAATTGTCCATGCTTTTAATACTTACCTCAGATCATTTTCCCATCTTATAGATTCTTAGGTTTGGTCCCCTGAATAGTTCTTGAAGTTTTGGTCATACTCATTTTTTTCTTTATTATGTCTGAATGCATTATTGTCTCAATCCTGTCCTCTGTCTCCAACATCTATCCCTTTGCTTGTTCTTTTGTGACACTACCCACTGTGTTATTTGGTGGCTCTTCCATTTCTAGCATGTCTGGTTCTGTTCCAGAGTTTGTTTCACTACTGAAAATTTCTCCTAGGATTTTGAATTTCACCTTCAAATTTCATCTTCATTCATACTTCTTAACTTTCCTATCTAGGCTCCAAATTGATTTCCTTATTCATCTGCTTATTGAGTCCTCTATGTGGTCACTGATCCTTTTAAAAACTGGACATTTTTCTTCTGGAATTTCAGCTCATCTCTCATCCCTAACACAGGAGTTGTCAGTTGCAGAGGTGCGACAGTGGCTTATTTTCTCTGATTGTTTTTTGTTGTATTTCACAAGTGTGCTGGGATGAGTATGTCCTCCAGTTTTACTTTGTTTTGTATCTGTGACTCTTCCTAGTGAGTTGTCACCTGAATTTATGTAGTCTTAATATAGAAGCACAAGAAGAGATCTCTGAAATAGGAAACAAGTATTACTAATAAAGGAAAGATCAATAAATTGACTTCATTAGAAATTTTTTCCCATCAAGATATTATGAGAGTGAAGAGATTCACCATAAAATTAGGAAAACCACTCATAACATATAATAAAAAGATTTTTTTCCCAATATGTAAGGCACTAACATAAATCACTAGGAAAAATACCAACAACATACTATACAAATGGGAAAACACTGAATAATGAGGAAACTTTCATAAGAAGGTGATTGTCTTCTTACTACAAAGAAATGCAAGCTAGAACATTTTTAGGTTGATGTACTATATATACCCAGTAGATGGGTGAAAATTCAAATACCTGACAACTAGTGTTGGTAGGAGCAGGCTGCGTTATGAGTTGCAGTACCTTTACTGTACACAGAGCATCTTTTCTGGTCTTTTGGAAACATACTAGCTTCACTACACACAGCAAAGGCTTTTATAGTATTTCCCTACAATCATTTCTCAGCATTCATCAAATTAGCACGCATTTAGATTAATTATGTTAGAATGCTTGATTTTCACAATGACTGCATGAGTTGCTGGCTTGAGCCTCATAAGAACTATTAAATTTTGTCTTAGAGTTAGGACACAATTTTAAAGAATACTGAAATAGTCCTTAGCATACTTCTGTCACTTTGCACTAAGAATTTATCATATCACTGATCAACTCTGAAAAATGCTGAAGATATTCTATAGCCTATATAGAAGCTGTTCTCAACCTGTGGGTCAGGACCCCCCCCCCCCCCCCCCCCCCGTATTGAATGACTCCTTCCACAAAGGTCACCTAAGACCATTGGAAAACACCGATTTACATTATGATTTATAACTGTAAAAAATTACATATGAAGTAGCAACAAAAATAATATTATGGTGGGGGGGTCACCACAGCATTCAACTATATTAAAGGTCACAGCATGAAGAGATCCATTGTCCTATAGTATAAAATACTGAGCCAAGATTTAAAAATAAACAAAACATATTTATCTCATTCAGTGTTTTTTTGAGATGGTTCTTCTGTGTAGTCCTGGCTGTCCTGGAATTCACTCTGTAGAATATGCTAGACTTGAACTGAGATCCACTTGCCTCTGCCTCTTGAGTGCTGGAATTAAAGGTATGCATCCAGCATTGCAAGGCTTCAATTTTATCTTTAATGAATGGTAAATTATATGTATGTTAAGAAATTATTTTAAATGAAATATTTTACATTATTTTAAAATGAAATTTCTTTATGGCTTACTATCAGGAAATGAGTTGTATGCCTATTCTATATACCTACACACTCAAGGTTGCATAAAAGCTCCTTAAGAACAAAGAGACCACAAGTAGAAAAAGTTTAGGAAGCCCCATTCCAGGGTATGTTTAAATGCGTGAACATGATCCTTTTAAACAAAATTTTTGGTAAAAGCCTAAAGCAAGAAATACTTTTATGTTGTAGTACATATATGGACTATAGTAATCAGCAATGGAAATCAATAAACCATATCAACACAAGTTCAGAAAAACCTTCAAGACATGCTAAGTCAATCTTATTTTGATGCCACTTACATAAAACTAAAAATTCGAGATTAAGCTCTATCATTCAAGGATGAGTTAATTAGGCAGAGAAACAAGATAGTGTATATTCTAACCCTAGGCACCTGAAGGTTCCAAGGAAAGGGGAACACTGAGGCTTCACAGTGAGACTTTCTCGGGTAATGGTAGCCCACTTCTAGACTGAAGTTTGTTGTGTGAGCATCTGTACTATTAGGTCAACAGTACACTGTTTTATGAAATTTTCTGTATGTGGGACATGACAAAACATAATTCTAATCTTTCTTAGTTTTAATACCCATTTGTTCTGTTAAAGTCCTTCCCAAACATTTTTAGCAGTTACAAGATGACAAGAGACTGACTTGGTGGTACAGAATAGGTCCCTGTAGTTTACAACATACAGAATAGGTCCCTGTAGTACACAACTTAAGTTTCAGCTCCTGAAATCTCTTACCTGACTAAAAGGAAAGCCTCCTAAAAACTGACATTCCCCTCAGCAGATCTAATATGCTTTCAGAGATGTTGGGATCCCATTCAGACTTTGTTACTAAAGACCTTATCTCTCATCCATTTTTCTAAAAGGTTATTTTTCTTCCCCAATCTTACCATGCCTTCCCTTCTCTGAAAATATATTTGCCTTCCATCAGTGCCCTTTAAAGATGACTAAAACCTTCAAATTTTAACCACCTTTTAAAATCACACCTCTTTATGATTTCCCTTCTTTTTCTATATTCATATGTAAAACTTAAAAAATTTTACCAATATGCACCTTTCAGTTTAATTTTCAGGTATAAAAACATAAAGGGGCAATAAAATTTTTCTTTCTAATGCAGCTCAATTTAAATTTACAAAGTAGGGTCTTAAGAATAAGTAAAAACAATGAAAAGGACTGGCCAGAACTGAGGGGAGTGAAAGACAAGGTTTGGAGGATTGTATCAGAGGAGATTCCATGGTAGAGGAGGATGGTGGGCTTCCATGGAAGCAGTATAAAAAGCTAAGTGGACAGAGGGCCATGAATATGAACAGGGAAGGAGTCGCAGGCTAGGAGCCAGGAAGTCACCAGTGTAGCCTGCTAGGCTCACTTTCCTGAGAGCTGCCTACTGTGGAGGACCTAGGCTGTCTCCATCAAAGATGAAGGGTAAGGCCTTATCCACATGAGATGATAGCAGATTTCTTTCTCTATTTTTTTTTCTAATGTCTAATGGTTTTAGTTTGCAGGGTCTAAGAATCTGTATTTCTTAAAGAATAATTTGTTAATTTATTCTGAAGGGTAGAGCTTTTATGGTACAAACACTGCCCTTGAGGTAAATACAATACTAGCTGTTTATAGTATGTTACAAAATACATAAACAGAGATAGCATTTAATATTTCTATGAATCCAAGAATATTTAAGTCTAGTGCTCAGGCCAAGGAAGACATTACTACAAAGGAAATGATAAAGATTAACATGCTTTATGAATCTAAAATTGTAAATTCCAAATTATTACCAAATAAAATCAATTATGTACAAAGAAGTACATAGCTAAGCCAGTGAGATTTCTCCTCACTGTACAAGTCTGTTTCAGTCTTCAAAAATCAACTAAATAATCCATCATATTAACAGTAACAAGGAAAACCATGTAATCAGGGAAATACACACAGAAAAGTAGCTATTTGCAACAAAACATTTTTCTAAGCTTCACAGAGAAAAATGTACAGGAATTGGCAATACAATTCATAGATAGATTGCATGTTATCATGTTTAAGGCCTTGTATCTTCAACAATGCAAAACATATCAAGAAACAAACAAAAGCAAAAGAATGCGAGGGAGGGAGGGAGGGAGGGAGGGAGAGAGATGGCTGTAACTTCTCAATTCCATTTTGTTTGTCTATTTATTTACTCACTGTATGTAACGAATGGAACCTAGGTCCTAGTATGTGATCAGCAAGTGATCAGCCAATGAGCTACATTCTCGGTATCTCAACAACTGTTTTTCTTTTGTTGATAAATGGATTATTCATACAATATAACTTGATTACTATTTTCTCTCCTGCCACTTGTCCCAGTACCTCTCCACTTCTCTTCCCACCTGGATCCACCCTTTTTGCCTCTCATTAGAAAACAAACAGGTGGGGGCTGGAGAGATGGCTCAGTGGCTATGAAAAATAGCTTCTCCTCAATTCCTAGAATCCACATGGCAGTTCATGACTGTCTGTAATTGTAGGGGTATTGTGTTGTTTCATGGAAAATAACTGTCCCACCCACTGGTTTAATAAAAAGAGCTGATTGGCCAAAGGCAGGCAGGAAGTGTAGGCGGGGCTACCAGACTAAAAAAAAAATCTCTGAGAACAGAATGCCAGAGCAGAGCACCAGAGAGAAGCCAGAGAAAGCCGAGGACAACTATGTTGCTCTAAAGAAAGGTACCGAGCCGCATGGCTGAACAAGAGGCATGGGTTAGATGAAGGGTAGAGAGCTAGCAAGTGATATGCCTGGGCCTGAGGCTGATCAGCCAAAAACTAATGAAAGCGTCTGTGTGTCTCTGTAGGACTGCAGGTCTGCGGGTCTGTGGGCCTAGACCTTGAGGTTAGGCCGGAAAGTCCAGGCCAGAAACCTCATACTGCATGTAATGTCTGTAATTCCAGTTCCAAGGGATCTGAAACCCTCACACATGCAGACAAAACACCAAAGCACATTAAAAATAATGTTTTTCTCATTTCTCAAAAGAGAAAACAAACAGGTGTCTAAGGGGCAATAAAATATAAGATAAAATAAAACCAAACACTTTGGAGCAGGACAAAACAAACAGCAGGAAATGAGCCCAAGAAACAGATAGATGCTGAGAGCCACTCATTTGCACACTCTGGAATCCCATAAAAACACAAGACTGGAAGCCATAACATATACAAAGGACCTATGGGGTTAAAAAGAGAAAAAAATTAGAAAACAAGAAAAAAAAAAAAGGCTTAGACAGGACATTATAAGGCAAGGAACCTTGAAAGATGTCACCGAGTTTGTTTTCTGTTGTCCATCTTCTGCTGGGCACACACCTACCCTTTCGAGTGGTTTGTTTCCCGCCTAGTGAGAAGCGTATTTTAATAAGTGCCTTAGTGGTTTTCTTGTGGTTAGTCCCCAGCATCACAGTACCATGGCGTGAATAAACCGAGTAAAAGAAAGATCAACAATGGCACTCATTAAAAATACACATTTCAGGCTCCACAACAGACAAATATCTCTAAGGGAGAGCCTGAGAATTTGGGTTTTAACAAGGGCTCTTGGTGATTCTCAAGGAAACCTGAGACACTGCTTTGATGATTTCTAGTTTGCATTTTCTATTCTAAATGTAAAAAACAAAATTGCTTACTTAGAGTAAGGACAGCTTCATTGGAAAGAAAGTGGCTACCCCGCAGAAAGGGTATCACATTTTTGTCTAGCCCAGACTTTTTGGTGTTTCAGACCAATAAATCAAACTATTTATATTTCCCGTTAAGTTGTAAAAACATCTTAGACTCTTTGTTCAAGTAAAAACCCACCATTTTCCTCGAGTCCTGGCTCTTTTCCATATCTCAGTGATGGCATTAGTAGCGATCTAACGGAACCACCAGAAATCTTCAGTTATTTTTAATTTCTTTTTTCTTAAATCTTGATCTGAATCTGTCACCAAGACTTCTCATTTTACTTTCTAATGTGTTCCATTTGCCCTACTTACTTTCACTTCCTTGTTCTTATCTCTCTCACTGGAACTGTGTCCAACTTCACCCATCACTTGTATACCCTGATTGATCCAATGTTGGCCATGCTTGTGCTCCCACACTGTAGCTGGAATGATTTTGTTCTGATCTTATCAAATCTGCTGTTTTCTCAAGGAAAGGATTAAC
Organism: Phyllotis vaccarum; assembly: GCA_033318265.1. NCBI lineage: Eukaryota > Metazoa > Chordata > Mammalia > Rodentia > Cricetidae > Phyllotis > Phyllotis vaccarum. The sequence continues at coordinate 12,711,432 of JARWLC010000002.1, forward strand.
TTTTTTTTTTTTTTTTTTTTTTTTTTTTAAAAAGGCCAGAAAAAAGATCTTTTAGTGTGGTGCCCAGTTTCAACACTGTATCACTGTCTCCCTGCAGTCTATGATCCAGTCACAATGACCTCTTATTAGTCTCTTAGGCTTGCCATGCCTGCTTCTAACAAAAGGCCTTTATATGTGACATTCCTTGTGTTTTTCCACAGTTATGTTTCTTATTCTTCAGATCTAATTTGAGTGTGACTTCCTTAAGTAAGCTTTCTTTAACACCTCTGACCAGATTGATGAATGTCCCTCCTGTAAATTTTCAGGACACTTGAGGAAATGGAACTTTTTGGCTGAATTAGACTACTTATGATTCCATTAGCTCCAACAGTTTGTTTCCTCTCTAAGTATTCTCTGGATTTTAATTCCTTAGATTCAGTCCTGTTAAGTGTAAGTTTAGTATGGAGCCATTCTGGAGATCTGGATCTGCTAAGGCAGCCACTTCCCTGGCTTTCTGACATTTCCCCTGGCTGCTGTGCTGTCCTAATACCTTGAACACAGGCTTATGCAACAAACTTAACTTGCAATTATTCTCCGGACTCCTGTCTGATGCTTTACTACAGCTATTGTATGTTTCCTTATACTTGACACAGGACCTCATTTGTAGTCTGTAGTTTAGCAACACAGCCCATATTTAGTTCTCTCCTTGCCTTCCCTCATTGCTCCTTGGTAAACTCTTCCTTTTCTTTCATGGTACTGACACAGGGTCTTGTACACACTAAATGAGTGTATTTACCTCTGACCTATATTCTCAGGGCAGATCCTACCTCTCCGTAAAGAAAAAATGGTATAGTACTATCTACAGCAGTGTACATATCTTTCTACTTTAAGTTTCCTCATTTGAAAAGTACCTTGAAAGATGGGGGTTGGAAGTGATTTAGAGTTTATGTTTTCCTTTGAAATCTGGCTAGGTTGAATTCTTTTCTAACTTAATTCTCCTAGGACATTTCCTCTCAGAACTAGATTTTTAGACTCTCTTATAACCAGCTAACTCTTCTGGCTTGATGTCCTGTTTTATTTTGAAACTCCCTTTACAACTGTCCTTGATGGCTCAAGGAAGGACTAGAAGACAAAATAGTAGTAAGAGTCAAACATGTTCTTTCCTGTTCTAGAGGAAAGAGCTGTTAGAGACAAGATGCAGCTCCATGGCAACACAAGATTTAAATATTTAGAAACTGCAAAGGCTAGGAAATAAAATTTCCAAATCAAACCCTGTGAAATGTGCATTCATTTTCTCCCACATTTGTGAGGTGACTGATGGTGCACACTAAAGTTTAGCTTTCTTCAATTCTTCTTACAGATCTGCAATGGAAGATTTTAGCATTTAGAGAATCATCTTGCAAACTAGATGTACTAGTCTATGTCTTCCTTGCCTGTGTCATCGTTGTAAACATGGCTTTGAAATCAGAAACATTTTCTTTAGTAATCAAAGTGCAAGAATCCAGAAAAATGATTACACAAAGGATAACATACAAAAGACTTTTGTTGAAATTTCCTTTCTTGTTACACATACACAACTCCAGTTTTTTCCCCCTCCTCGTCCACGACTCATTTATTATTAATACTTGCAGCTGACTAGAAAACTTAATATTATTTAGGCAGTTTTTAAATCTTAGGGAAATACAGCACGATGGTTTTAGAGAGGCCCGGTTATTTAGAGCTTTTGGAAAGTTTTCATGAGGCTATGAGTGTAAAGATGGGAAAGCCCAGCCTTTGTTGCCCACAGGTTTAAAAAAGCCATCCTTTGCGCTTGAAGCTCATCTCAGTCTGGTGAGGTAAGTGGCCAGTCATCAAAGGGCCCTCTTTGACGTCCTGAAACCTGAAGCCTTCATGGGCCAGGCATATATGTCTCAACTGGCTTGGCTGGGATTGGCCTCTACTAGCTATGTAGTGTACACCTTTTTAGCTGCCTGCTGGATGACAGCTGATCTGGGACCTCAGGTACCCGCTCTTTTTCAGACACACTGGGCTAGACTTCAAGCCCCCCCCCCCCCTTTGTCCTCTCTTCTCTCTGGCTCAGAAGGTCCGGGGCGGTCAGGATCAGTCCCTCCCCACCCACGACCTGGGGGAGGGGCGGGTTGTTCAAAAGAAAAGGAAGCAAAGGTAGAATAAGAATCAAATACTAGGAAGAGTCATTGGAACAGCCATACCCCGCTGTGACCTAAGGATGGGCAGGCGACCCCGGCCGCCGAGGATAAGCAGCCCGAGGGCTCAGGCCAAGCACGTCCCTCAGAGGCACCAACGGATGGGCGGGCCGGATCACGTGACGGGGAGCGGCGCGCGCCGGCCCCGGCGCCCATTGGCCGGCGGCGGGAGCGCGGGGTTTGATGGGAAGGTCTTGGCCCGGCCCAGCGCTGTATCAGTAGCTGCAGCTCGGTGCTCCAGAGACGGTCTACGCTGTGGCGACCGGGGCTTGCGGGAGCGGACGCTGGGGCCGGGCCGCTCCAGTTTTCCTCAGGTAGGAAGGTGATGGAGAGGGCCGCGGTGGCGGAGGCGTTCCGGGCCGCGCGCGGGAAGCAGTCCCCGGCCCGGGTGCCACTGCCCATGTCAAGTGGCCTAGGGCTCGGCGGCGGCTGGGGACGTGCGGCGAGGCAGAGCCACCCCCCGTCTCCCTCCCCCCACCCCTCCCCCGTACTCGGTTGTCACCTCCCGTGGATTGCTCAGCACGGCTCCGGAGGGCACGAGACCCGGCTCTGCCTCCCTCAGGCCGGTGTTCTCCCGGCTCTGTTCTCAGGCATTCCGCGCACTGGTTGTTTGGAGCCCGAACCCTTGCCCCCCCACCCCCCCCACCCCGTGTCGAGAAGTGACGGAAGGTCCCAGAAAGCACATCCCTCGCCGAAAGAGCCTCTCCTGTTCTCCGGTCACCTCCGCGTCCACCTGAGGAGACAGGGACGGAAGGACTGAAAACTGTCAGTGTCATGCTGTTCAGTCCGTGTGTGGGCGTGGGGTGTGAGCGGTTTAGAGGAGCAGCTCTGCGACCATTGTCCTCATTTATTAGAGGGACAGTGGCCCGCCTGAGGGGTGGAGGGGAAGGACGAGATAAGTGAGGGTGTTAGGGGCGGCCGGGGCAAAGCAACTTCAAAAAGTAGTAGATTTAATTCTTTGATGATGTATTCTCGGACGGAGAGTTCGGATTGGTGAATTTAAGTTTTGTGTGCAATTGTAAGCAACACCTGTGACTCACTGAGTTTTCCATGTTCGGCTCTTCCTATTTGGCTTCTGGGTTGATGTGCTTAGAGTCTGTTGTTTCTGTCTCAGTAGCCTCCTCGGTCTTGCGTTGACAAAATTGTCTAGAGGTGTAATGGATTGTGAGGACCTTTAGTTTGTTTCAGGCATATGTTGAAGGTGGCAGGCAGGACTAATCCCTAATCCCCAAAGGTCTCCATAGAGTCTTAGGGGAACGTAATTGATTTTGAATACAGTTTCCTAAACAAGAGTGGCTCATTTAAACGTAGAGTTTTAAAAAAGTTCCTTGACATCTGTTGTCAGCACAATAGTGCTATTAATAAACGTACATTTTGTTTATATGTTGGAAGAACGCACGGAAGAACAGGTGACTCTCATAAAGATATTATTTCATATGGAAATCATTTTGTGTGTGTGGCATCATCTCACACATGTAAAGTGCTTTTAGAGGTGTGCTTTTTTAAAATTTATTTTTTGGGCAATAAGCCTGGTGTAACATATTTCAAAATTGCCTATTTGGATATTTGAAAGCTATTTTGAGCAAATTACACTTAATCCTAAATTGTGTAGTATGACATGGAGATGCTGTTGAAGATCACTAGTTTACATCTAAGTTTGGAACTTAAGTTAAACACAAAACTCTTTTGTTGTTTTCTATGAAGGTCTGTACATTTATTATAATGAGAAGTGCCTGAAGATTATTATTCTTTATTTCCATGCTTCAGTAAGTGAGAAAATGATTTTAGTAAAGATAAAAACTCATTTTTAAACACTTTAAGTTATGGAATAACTCCTCATTTTATAATAAGTTAGGCATGTGCTTCATATTACATGTGGATTTTTTTTTTGGTAATGGCTACAATTACAACAAAATAAAATACAAATAAAGTACAACACTATGTGCTGAACACCACTAAGTGATAATAATTTTGTTTAATTTATGCAAATCCATGGAATTAAATATTTTCACTATTCTATAGAGTTTAAGTAATTTACCCAAGAAAAACCACACTTAGATGTATTCAGTCCTTAAGGTCATACATGTTAAGTAAATCCCATTGTGATATCAGAGTTGGAAAGAGACCTTACACGTTGCGCTCAAGCTGCTTGAGGTTCAGTTAATGGCAAGTGAAAATTTAAACTTTAGATAGAAATGCTAGAGTTATTTGGTAAGAAAGGTAGAGATGGATTATAAAATGGCAATGACCACAGCAAGAGAAACAATTTATTCCGAGTAATTACAATGTTATTAGGCACTGGAGTAAATAGTGTAGAACATGTTATTTAAACCTTTCAACATTTAAGAGGATTCTAACTAACCCTCTTTTGCAAATGAGGAAATTGAGAAACAGGGATGTTTAAGTAATTTATTTGCTCATTGTAAATGATGGGCAATCAGAATTGGAGATGTCTAGATGGAAAGAAGCAGTCTGTGAGATAGAAGAACAAACTTAATACTGTAGAAAATATATATTTTTGTGTTTTATATCTGTTACAAACTATCATATATGCATATAATTTATAGTAAATCAGCTTTTTAAGTAATATTAGAATTTGATAGAGAAATTTCAGAGTCAATAAGAATTGATTCTTTGCTTATGAATATAAAAGCATGGCTTTAATCGCTATCACTAATATTTCAGAGGGTAAATTTAAAAGCACTACTTTCTTCTACTTTAGTAAGCCTAGAAACTAGTTTGTTTCAACACAAAACATTCTCCAAACAAATAATAAATAGTTATTTATTATGAATTATAAGTGTAGCTCATATACTCATTCAAAAGGTAATATACAGCAAAACTGTTTTAGGCTAGTAGCTCTGAAAGTTCTAACTGGAGTCCTAGAAATTTTGCAAGCCATTTAATTTCTTTCTAATGCAGATTTTAGCATTCAAATTTAATCAGATAAAGGAAATTGGGCTATCCAATTCATTGCCATAAATACTGTATCATGTTTATAACTCCTTTTCATAACTCTTTTTTTTTTTTATCTTAGCAGCTCTGCTAACCAACTATTTGGGAAGGTTCAGGATGGTTTTATACATTTTACTTCACTTCATTTTTATTTTTATGGAGCTGAGAATTAAGCCCAGGACTCAACATGTACTAGGCAGGTGCTCTGCTTCTGACCCGTATCCTCAGCTGTCTATATCTTATACATAGAGATTCCAACCTACCCTATATGAGTTTTCTCCATTTCTGATTTTATGCTGTTGGGAATAACGTTGCATAAAAAAATTTCAAAACTAAAATGCAATGTTTGGTTTTACTACTTAATATCTTTGGAGCTTAACATATTACTACTTCTCTAGACTTGAGGTCTTAATTTGTGAAGTTGAAGGACAGTATCTAAATGATAAAATCCTTGCAAACCTTATTTTAGGGCCCCTTTGAGATCTAGGACTAAGTGTGTAAATGTTGTCATTAATTTTAAACAGTAAAAAGCCATTTACGCCAAGCAGGGCATAATGGTGCAAGTGTGTAATGCCAGTACTCAGGAGGCTGAGGCAGGAAGGTGGATGTTGTGGATGGGCTAGACTATACAGGGAAACACTGTCTCAAAAAACCCCCTAACCAACCAGAAAATGTGGTCTCAAGCTGTGATGGCTACAAACTTTACTCGGAAGGATATAGTTCTTTTAGAAATGGAACTATGTAGTCTAGTTGTGCGTGAAACACTGTCAGATATTGTGGGAGGTTGTGTTGTTTCATTTTAAATAATTGTAGCAACCACTGGTTTAATAAAAAGAGCTGATTGGCCAAAGGCAGGCAGGAAGTGTAGGCGGGGCTACCAGACTAAAAACTCTGAGAACAGAATGCCAGAACAGAACACCAGAGAGCACCAGAGAGAAGCCACAGGAGGCAGAGGACAACCATGCCACTCTAAAGAAAGGTACCGAGCCGCATGGCTGAACAAGAGACATGGGATAGATGAAGGGTAGAGAGCTAGCAAGTGATATGCCTGGGCCTGAGGCTGATCAGCCAAAAACTAATGAAAGCGTCTGTGTGTCTCTGTAGGAGTACGGGTCTGCGGTTCTGGGTGTCTGTGGGTCTGCAGACCTAAACTTTGAGGTTAGGCCCGAAAGTCTGGGCCAGAAACTTCTTACTACAAATGGCAGCCCAACGTGTGGCAAATATGCCCATATAAAGTCATAGAAACCTTAAAAATGGTCTAGAGCCCAAAGCAGCCTCTGAATTGTGTCTCCCACATGAGCCGTGGTACAGAGACGCCCTGGTGAGGCACATGGGCTTAAGCTACAATAGCGGGCTTTTGGAGTACAATTTAAGGTATATAATGGCTGGCTCCTGAAGTCTCACAGGACCCTCAATATAAGGTAAAGGTTATAAATGATTTATTTAAGGTTTCTGTTCATAAGAAGAAAAAGGGAACAGAATCAAAGATGGCTTTCTAGTGTTGATGTTTTCATGAATCAGCTCTGTTTGCCTAAGGCAAACTGAGGCTTGGCTTTTTAAAGAGAAGCTTCCTGATTCAGCATTAGAAGCAAAACACTTGTGAGTTTTTAAAGAGGCCCTGCTACCTAACACTTAAATGGAGTTAATGAGTAGCAGATGGCAAAGCTTTACTTGATAATTATATGGACCCTAAAATTCCCAGAGTACCTGGGCTAAAAAGATAAATTCTATGAAGTTAGACCAAGAGCTGGGTGGAGCCATCCACCCACCATAACAGCCTTTAATCCTGGCAGATTAAAGGTGTGTTCAGAAACAGAAAGAAATAAAAGAATCTGGGTGGAGTCAGTCACTGGGTGTCTGTGGGTCTGCGGACCTAAACTTTGAGGTTAGGCCCGAAAGTCTGGGCCAGAAACCTCGTACTACAAGATATTTATTACATGATTTCAAAATAGTGGGTTGATGTGTAATTTGAGAACATCACATTAAGTAGTCCATCTGAATCACTTTCCTCTATCTTTCTTGGAAACTATTTTTAGAATCTTAAGGTTTTAAGATTAGTTTAATGTGTTCGTCTCAGAAATATATTCTTTTTGTTCACTAGAGCTCCAGAATACCTCACAATCACATTTTAGAATTTAGAATATAGAGCTAATGTTGCAAAATTAATACTATTTAATTTGCAACTTAATTGTTTATAAGATTATATTTGTATGCTTCAGAATGTCTTTGAACAGTTTATATTTTTGTCTTGAAGAATCATTTTGTAAATGAAAGTACTTTATAATTAGACATTCATTACTTTTTTATGAAAAGAAACTCTCAAAATAGGCATGCCTTGAGCTAATTTGAATATCTAAATAGTATCGAAGTTCTTAGTGGGTGCTGATAATTATTTTTTATGGTTAAGATATAGGGGATATACCTACAAAAATAAGTGTGTGTGCTTATGTGCATAAATGAAATAGTTTCACACTGATAAGCATATACTTGCAACCTGGTGAAAAAAAATGTCAATTTGAAGGTATAATTTTATTTACCATTCCAACCTAAAAAAATAAGGACTTATGTAATGATTATCTGTTAAGTTGATTTATGATATTATCATTTCTGAGTCTTTATACAACATTTAGAACCTCAAGAAAACAAAGGGAATGCATAACTAGGAGAAATGAAGGTCATCTACTTTGAGGGTCTTGGAATTTTAGTAACACATGCTTAATGGGTATTGAGTAGTAGTATTTTTAGAAATAAGAACCAGGAGTCTGAAGATGTGGCAACTTTAGGGCATTTTTCTTATGTGCTAGTGGTAAATCACTAACTCTGTTGTCATCAGAGTTTTCTTATCTCCAAGGTGATAAGAAACTAACACAAGGCTGTTCTCTGACAAACTATTGACATTATTCACTTTAATTAGCAAAGTACTTTATTTAACAAAATAAGGTTAAAACTATTGAAAGACTTATTCTTGTATAACAAGAATAACATAGGGAAACTAAAAAGTAGATTTGTGTATATTCTAAAGTGATTTGTCATTAAAAATTTCCAACTCTATTTTTGCCTTTAAATATGTCCTCACTTTGGATATACCAATGGTTATTTGGATTCAAGTTTCTTTAGGAGAAGGCCAACACATACTTTATGGTATTTTAATGTAGTATTGCAACATAAAAAATTTAGAGAGAGTGTGTTATGTATTTAAAATATTTGTTTTGTTTATAGCAGTGACTTCTTTTGGACAACCCATGATATTTATTATTGTGCCAACTTTCTACAAATAGAAGATGGGTGGATTATTTTCTCGATGGAGGGTAAGAAAATATTTTCTGTATTGCAAGTTTTCAAGTCTAACATAAAAATGCTATGTAAAGTTTTTAAAGTCTCCTTTATGGTTTACTTCTCAGTGAGTTTGATATATATTTAATTTCATTTAAGTCAATTTAAAGTTACCTCTTTGGACATTATTTTGGTAGTTCTGTTTATTTTATGGGTATCTAGTGTCTCTGTAATTTATTTTTATTTATGTATTTTATGAAAGTAGTTTTCTTCTCATCTGTCCAAGTTCCAAGTTTATTCTACAAGTAGTTGAATTTAAAACTTATACCATACTTCTGGTTCTTATAAACTACATAATTACTTATTTATCTGTCTATTTAATTATTTATTTTGGAGACAGTTTCATTTGAACTCACAGAAATTTGCCCTGCCTCTACTTCCCTAGTGCTGGGACTTCAGCAAATGTATTTTTTTTTAAAGCATGTCACACTAAATATGTTTTTAAGAGTTCTAAGTTGAACAAGATTAAAAATAAAGATTTTATTAGTTAAGCCTTCAAAGAAAGTCCCTTAAATTTAGAGATATAATATATAAATTATATTGATAAATACTTTTCTAATCTAAGAAGAGATAATATAGTATAGGATGAAGTAATCTCCTTATTCCTTATCATAATAATAGAAACTAGTAATATATGATTTAGCTTTTGACTTGTTAGATTAGTTCATGTTTTAGATTTGTATTATGTTGACTTCCTCTTTTTAAAAAATCTACAGGTAAAATTGCATGTGTTTATTAAATGCAACATGATGTTTTAAAGTGTGTACATTATTACATTGTTTACATCTAGCTAATTAACATAAGTATTAGCCCACATAATTACATTTTTTTTTTTTTGTGGTGAAAAACAACATTCCCTCTGTTAGCATTTTCAAGAATATAGTTTATCAGAATTAGAGAGATGGTTAAGGGGTTAAGAGCACCCATTGCTCTTGCAGAGGATCTGAGTTCAGTTCCCAGTATTCCAATCAGGTTTTTCACAACTGCCTGAAACTCCAGTTTCAGGGATGTGGCACCTCCGGCTTCCCATGACACCTGTACTCATGGACCAAGCACAAGCACACATGTATGTGCATACTTAAAACTGAAATAAACTTTTCTGAAAAAGTTCAGAAAAAGATACAATATGTCACTCTAAGCTGTAATCACCATTCTGTTTGGATCTGTAGAATTTATTCTATATGTAGCTTTATATCCTTTGATCCATAATCTTTTAACCCTTTAGCTCTCTACCTCCAATTTCCCTACACTGGTAGCTTTTTATTTCCTACTTCTATGTGATCAACTTTTTTTTCATTCCATATGTAAATGAAATGACTCCTCTTTAAAAATCTATGACAGACTGAGAATCTTATTTTTTCTTATTTCGTTGAATTATATGAAGTTGCCAATATTCTGCTTTGACATACAAAAATGACAGTTTTGTGTGGTTCAGTGTTTTATGTTAACATCTCTTTTATGTTAACAATTCTTGTAGGGACTCTAGCATTGACATTTTTTAATGTCTTGACAAATATTTTCTCAATTGTTATTTAAACCATTCTGGCTTATTTAAAAATACCTTTGGCAAATAATCTCTGCTATTATAAATTATTCATAAATACTCTTTAAAAATCAAATCTTTACAAAGCTGTGTAGTTGGGCTGAAGAAATAGTTCAGAGGTTAAGAGCACTGGTTTCTCTTCCATAGGACCCTGACTGAATTTCCAATACCCACATGATGACTCACAAATGTCTATAACTTCAATTCCAGGAGATCCAGTGCTCCTGGAATTTAAACATTTAAAACAAAACAAACAAACAACCCTTCCCAAACTGCGTACTTTAGGAATCAGAATGAACAAAGCCTATGAATTTTGACCTCCACAGCTTTGCTATGCTTCAGTGTTGCAGTCAGTTAGTGTGGTTCTAGCACCATTTAATTATACTATAGTTGGTCTGTGAATATTTTGGTATATGAATCCTTTTAGATGAAAATTTATTTCTCTATGTAAAATTCTGTTCTGTTGAAGTTAAGAATGGCAAAAGTAGAGCTATCACAGTTGAAAGTTTGGGCAGTTAGTGTCAGACACCTTTAATCTCAGTACTTGGAAGGCAAAGGCAGGTGAATCTCTGAATTCAAGGGATCTACAGAGTTAGTTCCCCAACAGCTAGGCCTACCACAAGGAAATCCTGTCTTGAACTACCCTCCCCAACTAAAAAATCCTATATATAATTTTGGTAATTATAATTTTTTAATTATAGTTAAAACAGGTAGACATATGGCTTGGTAACATTGAGAAACCTAGTTGTGAGTTAAAATGTTTTAATGACTATAAATGAAGTGTTTCTAAGTTTTCAGTAACAAGTTTTAATGCCATATCTTATTTCTGTTTCTAAAACAGGCAAAACCTTCAACAGTAGAAGTTCTAGAAAATATAGATAAGGTATGTTCATTGACTCTAAAGTATTTTAATTTATTTTACTATTTTAGTAATTTTATATTGGAGAAGAGATATGGGAATTTAAAGATAATATAGAGAAATTTTGAGAACTTAGTGTTATATGATCATAGAAAAAAATAAAAATAAAATCTGGTCTCTTAGTGACTTCCGAAGCTTGTATCAAGTAATAGAATATCAAGTAATAGAACCCAGTAGGATGCAATTAGAGCTTGCATGGTGTAAATCTTTGTAACAGCATAAAGGTTGTAAACTACTGTGCAACTTTTATCAGTCTGCAACAATTCTGTAGCTTTTATATTTTTCTCTTACTGAAAAAGGGATTTTTCCTTTGGGGTAGTGAATAGTCTGACATTACATAGTTCCAGTCACTGTTTTGACTTTTGATTTTTTGTTTGTTTTTGGAGAGAGTCTCATGCATTATTCTCCCTGTCTGGCCTAAAAATGTCTATTTAAGTCAGGCTGGCCTCAAACTTGGAAAAATCTTCCTGCTTCTGCTTCCCATGTACCAGGATTAAAGGTATACCACCATACCTGGCTTTACATTGTTATAATTTTTATTCTCTTTCTTTTCTTGCTAGATTTTTGAAGACCATATGTGTATAATTATTATTCTTTTGACTCAATAAGTATTTTCTGATATCAGTTTCATTTCTCCAGTCTTTGCTAATTTACTAGATTAAAAATAATGTTTAATATTTCAGTTTAAAAAATAATTTGTTGGGAAAGGATTATTTAGTTTTTTACTTTTATTTTTAATTTTGCTTTCCTTAGGTTTGCTTTGAAATATTAGGTCATTGAATTTTAGGAATCTTATATGATCTTTCTGTCTTGTTCTTTAATTTTAATTTTAATGACTTACGAGATTTAATAATATCTCAACAGGAAATTGAAGCATTGGAAGAATTTAGAGAAAAAAATCAGAGATTGCAAAAATTATGGGTTGGAAGATTAATCATCTATTCTTCAGTTCTTTATCTGTTTACATGCTTAATTGTGTACTTGTGGTATCTTCCTGATGAATTTACAGAAAGACTTGCCATGACACTCCCATTTTTTGCTTTTCCTTTTATGTAAGTAACATTCTTTTTCTTGATCCTTATCTTTCCTGACCAGATCATTTTATTATATTCATTCTCTTTTTATTATAAAATATTAATATTTTAAATGGGATAAATTTGGGTTAATTTTGCAGTTTGATAACTTTTTCTTTAAATTGTAGTATAATTTCTATCCTTTAACCCAAGGGGTATACCTTAGGAATATATTGGGGATACTTTAGGATAACCTTAGGGATACCATTGTTACTAGTATATTCTATACTTGTCTGTTAGATGGCCATAGGTCCTTTAGGCCAGTGGTTCTCAACCTGTGGGTAGTGACCCCTTCAGAGTTCAAATAACCCTTTCACAGGGGTCACATATCCAGATAATCTGCATATCAGATGTTTACATTATGATTCAAAATAGTAACAAAATTATAGTAATAATGAAAATAATTTTATGGTTTAGGGATCACCATAACATGAGGAATGGCAATTAAAGGTTCACAGCATTAGGAAGGTTGCGAGCCACTGCTATAGGCATTGGGCATGATATATGGTATATGGAGTATGGTGGTAAGTGGGGAGGGCTTGTAAAACTAGAATAATAAGTATCCAGATGTCTCCAAGTATGTATCATCCTAACCCTTCTCTTCTTAATTATTACTGTAAGATAATCATTGCTAAATATTTCATAATCTGGCACTTTATAGGAGGTGTATCTTAACTGGTGATTTGGGGAAACAGGTCTTTTCATTTATTTAGCAAATATTTATGAATAACAATTGTGTAGTCACTGGGTTATAATAGTATATGTGAACAACAATGAAAAATCATTGGCTATAAATTTTAGGCTATATATACAAAGCAATAAATATGATTAATATTATGTCAGAGAAATACAAACTGCTATGGGAACATTTAACAGAGGCCCTAACCCAGGCTTAGTGTGGGGACAGGGTTCTTGAAAGAGTTTTGGTTATGTTTTTCATTGTTCTCAAGTTAAGCAGCTTAAAACAATGCTCGTTCATTGTATCAGAGCTCTAAAGTTTAGAAACTCTGGCAGATTAATGGGTCTTTGCTTAGAATCTCATAGGCCTGAGTCTTCAGGAATTAGAACAGTCTATTTGGAGTCTCTGGAGGGAGAAACTGCAGACTTAAGGTTGTTGGTCAACTTCCAAATCTCTGATTTACCTGGGCAATCCATGATAATCTCCCACTTAAAAATCAATAACTTTGATTTTATGATTACTATGTTATATATAATGAAAGGCTACATTGGGAGGAAGGATATCTGCTGAATCATTTGCTCCGGACTCCTGTAAAATTGATGTTTGAATTTGAGACTTGCAGGATGGATATGTATAAGGTGGCCGAGGAGTTGTAGGCGTGGCTGGAGGAGTGTGGTCACATTGCATCTGTAGTTGGGAAGCAGAGTGCAGCGAATGATATTGCTACACTTGCATTTACCTTTTATTAAGTCTGGGCCCAGCCCAGAGCATGGGTCTGTCCATAATCAGTGTGACTTTCCCCCTTTAGTTAAGCCTCCTCAGGCATGTCCAAATATGTCTTTCTCCTAAGTGATTTGAAATCCAGCCAAATTGACAAGATTAACCGCCACATTGTTATAGCCACTGAGTGTAGCAATTATAAATTAGAAGGAAGTATGAGTGGATCTAGAGTAGGAAGCTACAAGGATATTATAGTTGATAAAGAGAAATGATGAATGGTTTGTATTGGGTGGGTGGGAGAAGATGGATTGAATGAAATTGATGGATTGGAGAGTTAGAAAGTAGAATTCAGAGACTTTTGGTGATTGGTTGACTATGGGGGTGAAGAAGAGGAATCATTTCCAGGGTGAAATTCAGGTTTGAAGTTGGGATGTTTAGCTGAGATGTTATCAGTCATCAGAATAGTGAGTAACACGAGTTGCAGGTTTGGTGGGTCACTATAGTTTTCAGTTGGCGCTGTCATATGGATAAGAATGAGTAGGAAACTTAGAGAAAATCCAATAGAAGATCAAAATTTGATTGTGTTTATAAGTGTTAACTGAAGTCAGACCTGTAATCCCAGCTACTGGGGCACTGAGGCAGGAGGATCACAAGGTCAAAGCCTGCCTAGACTATAGGAGGATTTGATTCAGGCTGTGCAACCTACTGAGACTCTGTCTCAGAAAGAGAAAGTACAAAAGATGTTGGGGAGCTATAGCTTATTGATAGAATATTAGCTACTATACATGAGGCTCTGGGTTCAGGTTCTAGAACTACACACACAAATTTACCAAAGCTACTATCTCTATATAAGTATTAGTCATCTGCCTTGTGTTAGGTAGTGGTCTACATCAGAGTGATGGGGAAAGTAGTGGTAAGATTCTGCTTTTATAGAACTTGAATTCATCCGTGATTGGCAGATAAAAAATTAGAGACAAGCTAACAAAACATAGTTAATTTGGAGAGAAATATGTACAAGAAGAAAGTAAAATGATGTGTTTAAAAACAAGTTTCTTGAGAAAGGTCCTGGGAGGCCTTTTAGGAAGTGGTGTTTGAATTGAAGAACAAGTATGGAAAAAAATTATAATTTGTCAAGACTATATGTAGCATATAGTGACATATAAACCTACAAAGTCACATGTAAAGGATTATTCCTAAAATATTAGTGGTAATTATTTCTAATGGTAGAATTTTAAGTAGTTATTTTATTCTATATTTTCTGTAATGTCTGAATATTTTATATCAGTGTATAGTTTGCATTGTTAAACAAAACCAAACCAAACCAGAATCCAGTTGGGGGATGGTGTTTCTAAACTAGAAAACAGAAAATGTGTAGACTGTGAACACGAGGGTATAGGGACAAAGATGTCAGACATATTTGGAGTGTGTGATGGAGAAAAAATGTTGTGAAGTGAGCTTGGAAAATCAGGCAAGATCTATGTCATGGAAGATCAAAATTGGGAGTAAGTATTTCATAGTAAGTGAAATGGGAAGCTTCTTTAATGGCAGAATAGCATGATAGAAATTACATTTGGAGAGTCACATATGTGGTGTCATATGGAGATTGGGTAAGAGTAGAGGACAAAAGTAAAATACCTAGGAATCTGCTCTACAAGTTCTTTTGTTATGTTTTAATTTTGAAACTGATTCTCATTGTGTGGCAGTGGCTGGCCTGGAACTTCTTGTGTACACTAGGCTGACCCAAACTCAAAGAGATCTGCTTGTTTTTGCCTCTTGAGTGCCCTAATTAAAGGCTTATTTTGAGATAGTCTTCCTCCATTCATCAGGCTGGCCTTGAAGTTTCTCTGTATTTTGAACAAGGCCTGGAATTTTTGATTTAACTACTTTAGTTTCCTGAATGGTTGCATTAAAGGCCTGCATTACAGGGCCTGCTGATTGTGTGTGTGTGTGTGTGTGTGTGTGTGTGTGTGTGTGTGTGTGTGTGTGTGTGTGTGGTATATGTTTGTACCCCCCTCCTTTAATTTCATATGGTGCTTAAGATCAAAGCCAAGGCTTCATGCATACTAGGTAAGTATTAACTGAGCAACATCAAGCTCTAGTTGGTTCATTTTAAAGTGAGAAACTTTTAAGTGTTTTGTGTGTGTATGTGATCATTAAACGCAGTGCCCATGCATGCTAGACAGATGCTCTTTGACTTAGTTATACCTCCAGCTACTGTATCATTTAATGTCATAAGCACTCTAAGAAGTCCTTGTTTCTTTTCTTTCCTACCCCTTCTTTCCCTCCCTCCATTCTTCACTTCCTTTCTTTCTTAATAAAAACCTTCTAGATATTTTATTTCCTATATAATTTCAGAAATTAATTACTAAGAAAAGTTTATATTCCTAGAGGAGTTAACAATTGTCTTCCTCCATGGTAGATTTTTTTTTTTAAATTAAAATCTTTTTATTATTATTTTCTCTTGGACTCTAAGTTAGGAAATTTAAGCAAGGGAATTGAAGAAGATGGTAATCTATTTCTTTGTCTTATAGCCCTACTTCAGTTAGAAACTATTTAGAATAGTTACTTTAGTCATATCTACTTTAATATTGCAGTGACAAAACACTGTGACTAGAGTAGCTTATAAAAGGAAGTTTAATTTGGGGCTCACAGTTCCCAGGGCTAGAGTCCATGACCATCATGGTAGGCAGCATGGTAGTGGCAGGCAGGCAGGTGCTACAACAGTAGCTGAGAGCTCCCATGCTGAGAAAACAACCATGAGGCATAGGGGACACACTGGAAATGGCTGGGCTTTTTGGACTCCAGAGCTCACCTTCCCTGGCACTTTCAGCAAAAACACACCACATAATCCCTTCCAAACAGTTCCACTAACTAGGGACCAAGTATTTGCATTACGAGCTGTGGGACCATTCCCACTCAGACCACCATGTACAGTTCCCATGCTTTCTAGCTGCCTCGGTGTTTCTTGAGTGTAGTTAGAAGACTGGCAACACAAATCACAGCCTTTTGAAGTCAGCTCAGTTGGCCAGCCTACTGCTTTCTCCCCCTCCTTTACTCCCTCTTTTCCTTCCTCCTTTCCACACAAACATGCAGGTGTGGAGGTCAGAGAACAGCTAAAAGGAATTGATTCACTCCTTCCACCATGTGGGGCCTTGAGGACTACATTCAAGTCCTTGGCCTTGATTTCAAATGCCTTTCCCCATCTTGGGGGTCCCAGACAGAAGATTTTTTTTTTTTTAACAGAAGTTTTAATTTTTTTTTAATGAATTGTTGTTTTTCAGTTTTCTTTTTATGAATTATGTTTTTATTGTCAAGTTTAAGAACCTCTTGCTTAATTATATGCCCCAGAGATTTCCTTCTATGTCTTTTAAAAAATGTTATACTTGTTTGATGTATTTTTAATTGATTTTTGTATAGGGATGAGATGTTGGTTGAAGTCTCCTTAACCTCAATATGCTGCGTATTGGGTGAACTTTTAAAAAAGAGCCATACCTTTAAAAATAATTTTAATAGATCTTTTAGAGTACAATATGTACATATGTAAGGAAACATTATGATTAAGCCCATTATTTTATACAACTAATTTGGGATAATAAAATGAAAAAGATAAGTGACTTTCTCTAGTTAAAACTTTATTTTTGTGGTATTAACCTGCACTTTCTATTTTATTTGTCCCTGTCATGTCTCTGTTCATAATTTTCAGTCTGAGGAAACAGTTTAAAAGTTAGGTCATGTTAAGGATTAGATATTATGATCCAGTATGTCAGTCTTTTTTTGAATTTCTGATTTAAAGTTTAGTGCACTTTGCTGATAAAAAAGAAGTTAAAATTTAATGTGCCTTTTTTATTTTTATAAAAAAGAATTTATATTATGTCTACCTTATTTTGTAGTTACTTTGTGGGAGGTTTGTCATCAGCTGTGTTCCAGACTGACTGGAATTTTCCTTACTATTGTAGGCTTTTGTGTGAAATGTTTGTATCTTTTCTCAGCCAGTGAAGTTATGTAACTGCATCTTCTCACAGGGCTGAATCTCTTTTCTTCCTCCTTGTCATAGAAACAGTGCTCTTTGTAAATACATTATTTCTGGATATTTATTTTTAATCTTTACCTTTTTTCCTCCCCTCCCTCCGTCCCTCTCTCCCTACCCTCCCTCCCTCCCTCTCTTTCTCTCTCTCAGACAGGGTTTCCCTCTGTAGCCCTGCCTTGCCTAGAACTAGCTCTGTAGACCAAGCTAGCTATAAATACACAGAGATCTATATCCTTCTGCCTTCTCAGTGCTGGGACTAAAGGCGTGCACCACAACTGCCCAGCTGAGATCTTTTGTTTTTAGGCCATATCTTGTAAACCTATGCTTCTGTGTGGATTCATTTTCCTTGCTGCATTCATAAATCATGCCAGACCTAGATGTTTTGTCACTTTCAAAGTAGGTTTTGAGTCTAAATACAGTGATGACACCTGATATGGTTTTAGGCATTTTTGGTAATTTTCTCATCTACTTCTAAATTTACACATTGTTAGCAAACTCCAGCCCTTTGTTAGGTGTTTACTACAGGCTGGTTGACTCTCAGTCAAAGAGAGGAACCCAAATATGAGCTTTAACTGTATCTTTACTGTCACTTCTGTTCCATACAGTCAATCATAGAGGTCCACATGGGTGTGGACAGGAGGCAGGGGGCCTAATGACTGCCTTGCAGATTCTTTCTTATATTCTAAATTTATATCCAGAAACAATGTGTTTTAATTTTTATGAATATTTATTTGTAATATAGGGTGCTGGTGTTCTATGTATGTCTATAAAATAAGTGAAATAGGATGTTTGTCATTTTGAGACTGACTTAATAAATAATATTATTTTGAGCTGCGTTCATTTTCTTGAAAACTATATATACTTTGTTCTTCTTTATGACCGAAAAAATTCCATTGTGTGTGCATGTCACACTTTCTTTGTTAATTTCTTTACTGATGATCATTTAGGTATTGATTCTACAATTTAGTTGGTGAGAATAGTGTTACAATAAACACTGATAGGTAAATGTCTCTGTGTTGATTTTACCTCTTGGTAAAATTGCCATTTATACTATGTTGATTCTACCTATCCTGGAGCATGGGAGATCTTTCCGTTTTCTGATATCTTCTTCAGTGACCTAAAGTTCTTGTCATAAAGGTGTGTTACTTCTTTGGTTAGAGTTACCTCAAGATATTTAATGCTATTTGCAGCTATTCTAAAGGGTGATATTTCTCTGATTTTGTTTTCAGCTCCTTTATCAATTGTATATAGGAGGGTTATTGTTTTTTTTGTTGTTGTTTTTGTTAATCTTTTATCTGCTACATTGCTTAAGGCGTTTATTAGCTGTAGGAGTTCCCTGGTAGAATTTTGGGGTCACTTTTGTGTATGATCATATCATCTGCAAATAGAGATAGTTTGACTTCTTCCTTTCCAATCTGTGTCCTTTTAATCTCCTTTTGTTCTCTTATTGCTTTAGCTAAAACTTTGAGAACTATATTGAATAGATCAGAGGAGAGAGGACAGCCTTGTCTTGTTCCTCATTTTAGTGGGATTGCTTTGCGTTTTTCTCCATTTAGTTTGATGTTGGCTATTGGCTTGTTGTATATTGCTTTTATTATATTTAGGTGTTTTTCCTGTATTCCTGATCTCTCCGGGACTTTTATCATGGAGTGTTGGATTTTGCCAAAGGCTTTTTCAGCATCTAATGAGGTGACCATGTGGGTTTTTTTCTTTCAGTTTGTTTATATGATGGATGACAGTCACAGTTTTTCATATGTTGAACCATCCCTGCATCTCTGGGATGAAGCCTACTTGATCATGGTGGATGATTTTTTGGAAATGTTGTTGGACTTGGTTTGCCAGAATTTTATTGAGTATTTTTGCATCAATATTCATGAGGGAGATTGTCTGTAATTCCCTTTCTTTGCTGCATCTTTGAGTGGCTTGGGAATTAGGGTGATTGTGGCCTCATAAAAATAGTTCAACAATGTTCTTTCAATTTCTACTGTATGGAGCAGTTTGAGAAGTATTGGTATTAGTTCTTCTTTGAATGTCTGGTAGACTTCTACTCAGAAACCATCTGGTCCTGGGCTCTTTTTTACTTGGGAGATTTTTAATAACAGCTTCAATTTCCTTTGGGGTTATAGGTCTGTTTAGGTCTTTCATGTGATCTTGGTCTAATTTTGGTAAGTGGTACCTGTCCAGAAAGCTGTCCATTTCTTTTAGGTTTTCCATTTTAGTGGAGTATAGATTTTCAAAGTATGACCCCATAATTCTCTGGATTTCCTGGATGTCTGTTGTTATGTCCCTCCTTTCGTTTCTGATTCTGTTAATTTGGATACCCTTGCTCTGCTTTTTGGTTAGTTTGGGAAGGGTTTATTTATCTTGTTGACTTTCTCAAAGAACCAACTTTTTGACTCATTGATTCTTTGTATTGCTTTGTTTCTATTGTATTGATTTCTGCCCTAAGTTTGATTATTTCCTGCCGTCTACTCCTAGGTGAGTTTGCTTCTAATTGTTCTAAAGCCTTCAGCTGTGCTGGTAGGTCTTTTGTGTGAGATTTCTCTAGGTTTTTCATAGGCATCTAGTGCTATGAGTTTTCCTCTTAACACTATTTTCTTTGTGCTCCATAAGTTTGGGTGTTTTGGATTCATTTTCATTAAATTTTAGGAAGTCTTTGATTTCTTTCTTAACTTCTTCCTTGATCCAGAGGTGGTTCAACTGAGAGATGTTCAGTTTCCATGGGTTTGTAGGCTTTCCGTGATTTTTGTTGTGGTTGAACTCTACATTTAGACCATGGTGGTCTGATATAATATAATAGAAGGAGTTATTCTCATTTTTTTTGTGTGTCTATTGATATTTTCTTTATGACCAAGTATGTGGTCAATTTTAGAGAAAGTTCCATGGGGTGCTGAGAAATATGTATATTCCTTTTGTTTGGGTGGAAGGTTCTGTACATATCTATTAAGTCCATTTGCGTCATAGCATCTGTTAGATCCCTTATTTTTCTCTGTGTAGTTTCTATCTGGTTTCCAAGGTGAAAGTCGGGTATTGAAGTCTCCCACTATTAGTGTGTGAGGTTTGATGTGATGTTTAAGCTTTAATAGTGTTTCTTTTACATACGTAGGTGCCCTTGTGTTGATGGGCATATATTCAGTATTGAGACTTCATCTTGGTGGATTTTTCCTGAGATTAATAAGTAATGTCCATCCTGGTCTCTTGATTTATTTTAGTTTGAAATCTATTTTGTTAGGTATTAGGATGTCTGTACCAACATGTTTCTTAGGACCATTTGATTGCCAAGTCTTTTCCCAACCCTTTACTCTGAGCCTGTGTCTGTCTTTGAAGTTGAGGTGTGTTTCTTGTATGCAGCAGAAGGATGGCTTCTGTTTTTGTATCCATTTTCTTAGGGTGTGTCTTTTTACAGGTGAATTGAGTCCATTGATATTAAGGGATATTAATGACTAATGGTTGTTATTTCCTTTTATTTTTGGTGGTAGCTTGTGTGTATTTCCTTTCTTTGGATTTTTTTTTCTTTTGGTTTTTCTTCTGTGGGATTATCAATTGTTTGTGGTGTCATGGGTGTATCTGGTTTCCTTAGGTTGGAGTTTTCCCTTTAGTGCTTTTTGTATGGTTGGATTTGTGGATAGGTATTGCTTAAATTTGGTTTTGTCATGAAATATCTTGTTTACTCCATCTATGGTGATTGATAGTTTTGCTGGGTATAGTAGTCTGAGTTGGCAGCCATGCTCTTTTAGTGTCTGTATAACATCTGACCAGGGCCTTCTTGCTTTCATTGTTTCTATTGAATAGTTGGTGTTATTCTGATGGGTCTGCCTTTGTATGTAACTTGGCCTTTTTCCTTTGCAGCTCTTAGTATTTTTTCTTTGTTCTGTAGGTTTAGTGGCTTGATCATGATGTGGTGAGCAGCTTTCTTTTTTTTTGGAGGGGGTCTAGTCTATTTGGTGTTTTGTAAGTTTCTCAAATCTTTATAGGCATTTCCTTCTTTAGGTTCGGAAAGTTTTCTTCTATAATTTTTTAAAATATATTTTCTGTGCCTTTGAGCTGGCATTCTTCTCCTTTTTTGATTCCAATTATTCTCAGGTTTGGTCTTTTCATGGTGTCTCAAATTTCCTGGACATTTTTTGTTATAACTTTTTTGGTTTAGTGTTTTCTTTGACTTACATATCTATTTTCACTATTGAATCTTTCATTCCAGAGAGTCTCTCTTCCATATCTTGCATTCTGTTGGTTATACTTGCACCTGTAGTTCCGGTTCATTTCTTCAGGTTTTCTATTTCCGGCTTTGCCTAGGTTTGTGTCTTCTTTATTGCTTCTATTTCAATTTTTAATTCCAGGAATGTTTCTTTCACCTGTTTATTTTCTTTTTCTTTATTTTCTTTTAGGGATTTGTTAATCTCTTGCAATTATTTGTTTGTATTTTCTTTATTTCTTTAAGGGAATTTCTTATATCCTCTTTTAAAACCTTTATTATCTTCATAAAGTTGTTTTTAAGGTCGTTTCCTTCTGTTTCTCTTCATTGTTATACTCAGGTCTTAATAATGTAGAACCACCAGCTTCTTTTGGTGATGTTTTGTTTTTTATATTGTTATATATATTTTTGCACTGGTGTCTGCCAATTGCTTCCTCAGTTCACTCTTAGTCAGCTCTTGGTCAGCTCTTGGTCAGTTGTGGGCCTAGGGGCTGTGTGTCTCCAGTAATTGTGGGGGCTGCTCTTAGTTGGCTCTTGGTTTGCTGTAGGCCAAGGAGCTATGTGTCTCCAGTTGTCAAGAGGTAGTTATTAGTCAGCTCTTACTGGGCTCTTAGTCAGCTCTCAGTCAGCTGTGGACCAGGAGGCTTTGGGGTCCCCAGTTGTCAGATTGTGATGATGCAGATTGGGGTTTGGCCCATGGGGTGTCCCTCCAGCTGTGTTTTTCTGGGGATTGGACTTGGGGGAGGGTTTCTCTCAATTTTCTTTGGTTTAGGGCAGAGCTGGGTGTGGTTGGGGTACTGGAGGCTGTGTCCCTGAGCTAGGGTTTAAAGACCACAGTCTTTGTTTGGCCAGAGGGTCTGGGTGCCACTTACCTCTTAGTTAGCTGTGGACCATGGATAGATATTTTTAATATGGATTTGTCATGGAGTATCTTGTTTACTCCATCTATGGTGATTGAGATTTTTGCTGGGTATAGTAGTCTGGGCTGCATCTGTGGTCCCTTTGTGTCCTTATAACATCTGTCCAGGACCTTCTAGCTTTCATAGTCTCCAATGAGAAGTCAGATGTGCTGATGGGTCTGCCTTTATATGTTACTTGGCATTTTTCCTTGCAGCATTTAGAATTCTTTATTCTTTATGTTTAGTGTTTTGATTATTATATGACAATGAGACATTTTCGGGGGGTCTAGTTTATTTGGTGTTCTGTAAGCTTCTTGTATCTTCATAGGCATTTCCTTTTTTGTAGCTTAGGAAAGTTTTCTTCTATGATTTTGTTGAATTTATTTTCTGTGCCTTTGAGCAGATATTCATCTTATATTCCTATTATTCTCAGGTTTGATCTTTTCACAGTGTCCCAGATTTCTTGGGCATTTTGTGTTATTATTTTTTTTTAACTTTAGAGTTTTCTTTGACTGATGAATATATTTCCTCTATTGTATCTTCCATGCCAGAGATTTCCTCTTCCATCTCTTGCATTCTGTTAGTTATGCTTGCATCTGTAGTTCCTGTTTGTTTACTCAGACTTTTCATTCAGCATTGCCTCTGTTCGTGTCTTTACTGCTTCTATTTCAGTTTTTAAGTCTTGCACTGTTTTCATCACCTGTTTGATTGCTTTGTCTTAGTTCTCTAGTCTTTCAGAGATTCATTGTTTTCTCCCGATTTTGTGCTTTTCTTTTCCACTATTTCCTTATGGGAGTTTTTCATTTCTTTAATTTTCTCTTTAGAGGTTTCTATCATCTTTATAACGATATTTTTGAAATAATTTTCCACTGCTTTTCCTATATTGGTATGTTCTGGTCTTGGTGTTGTAGATCCACTAGGTTCTAGTGGTGCCCTACTGTCCTTCATGTTGTTGAATGAATTTTTGCACTTGCATCTACCAATCTCTTCCACTGATTGGTGTTCCAGCTAGCTGTTGTCTGTGTTCTAGCTGTTTGTGGTCTACTAGGTGCTCTTGGTGCTATTGGAGCTCTGGGAGAGCTCTGAGAAGGTGGAGTCTGTGTCTCAGGGAGAGTTGAGACCTGCAGCTGGAACTCTTGTGAAGGTGCTCTCCGGAGTTTCTTTCTCAGGAGACAACTCTTGGGATGGAGCCCTACCAAGGCTTTGTCTCAGGGAGCAGCTCCTGTGACGGAGCTCTCTAGAGGTTGTATCTCAGGAAGCAGCTATAGCTGGAGCTCTTTTGCTAGGACTTTCCAGAGGCTGTGTCTCAGGAAGCAGCCCTTGATTGGGGGGATGCGTGGTTTTGGGGAATGGATTGAGTCTTATGAGGTAGGAGGTCCAATGAGGGGTGTAGATAGTCAGACTTGCACACAGGAGTCCTGCTTGCTTGCCAGCAGCTGGAACTGTGATGGGTTAGTGGGGTGTGCTGGGGGCTGTCGTAATTGGCCTGGCTGGCCAGCTGGGAGGATGGTAACTAACCTCTTCTGCTGGGGCTCTCCAAAGCTGACTGAGCGTTTTCTATATTTATATTGAATTGATGACCTTGACAAGCTGTGATAGGATTATTTTTGAGTTTCTGTTTATTCTTTTAATATTTTTGGATATAATAGTAGTGCAAAGCCTAAAGAGTTATTACAATAAAATTTTATTTATGTTTTTGAGACAGGTTTTCTCTGTATAGCCTTGGCTTTTCTGAAACTTCTGTAGACCAGGCAGGCCTTGAACTCACAGAGATCCATCTGCCTCTGCTTCCTGTATGCTGGGATTAAATGCATGTACCACCATTGTCCGGCTACTATAAAATCTTAAAAGGAATTATTTAGCTAATTTTTTTTTAAAGAAGTATTTATTTGAAAGTAAGGCACCCTCCATCTTTCTCCAGATAGCTTATTCTATTTGAAAAAAGATGATCTCTTCAATGGATTGTGTAATAATACTCATGTTTGGAAAAGCAAACATGCTTGCCTGTTAACACAGGGAATGTATAGGAAATATTTTTTGAAGTGGTACTTACTTAGAAAGTATCTTGAAGTTGGAGAGATTGCTCCATGGTTGAGACTTATGCTGCTCTTGCAGAGTATGTGAGTTCTGGTCCTTGCATCCATGTTAGTAGGTTTACAACTGTATCTGCAGCTCCAAGTAATCTTTACTTTCTTCTGGCCTCCATGGCATCACCACACATATGTACACACAAATACAGACACATAAATAAAAATAAGATATATATTAATAAAAGAAAGTATTCTATAATATTCTTATTAATGGCTTGGGGGGATTCATAGACCCTTTAGAAGTTGACTAAAGCAGTGGTTTTCTAGAGAGATGCACTCATACATACAAAGGCAGTTTTATAGTTTCAGGGGAACCCTCAGAAGGACCATGGAGTTTGGGTTGAGAGACTTCCTCTAGTGAAAGCTCAGGCAAGCTTCCAGTATTCCTTGACAGAATATAGTATTTTTTGGTTTTCAGTATGTAGAGAAAAATGCCTAACCCTAATTATATCCTATGGATTCTGATTCACCTTTTGTAATGATTTTGTTTTGCATTTTGCTTCCTCTAGCATCTGGACTATAAGAATTGTGCTTATTTTCTTCTTTTCCAAGAGAACAGAGAGAAATAGTAAGTTTCAGTTCCAAATACTTTTTATAAATGTATATTAAGTAAGCAAACTCATCTTACTATGTGATATTATATAAGACAGTTGTGAAATGGGGTATGAGATCATAGTGTGGTAAGTATCAGAATTGTTTCCTATGCAATAAAACAAAGTTTATGAATGTAAGACATTTTTATTTTTAATATGTGTCAGTTTTTATTTAGATTTTTTTACAAAAATATTTTTTTTAAATAAAGGCAAATTATATTTGTTAAATTAATCTTTTGGGGAAACATCGGTACAGACCACAATATAGCACACATATTCTTGTTCTTTTTATTCATTCTATCATTTTATGTGTGTGGGTATTTTACCGCATGTTTGTCCATACCATGTATGTGCTTCCTGGTACCTGTGGAGTCCAGGAGCATGAGTTTCATCTTGTGGAGTGGGTCTTAAATCCAAGCAAAGAGCAGTTGGTTATCCCCACAACTCTTGTGCTATTATTGTACTAGCATGTCGTGCAGACAGGTCACCATGTAGACAACAGGGTTTGTAGCTGGATTGGTTGTTTGCCTTTTTCCTCTGTAGCTTGTAGAGAATCTTTTAGTACTGTGAACATTAATCTGCACTAGGAGTGAAGGCTCTAGCAAAGCATCAGTTTGATTCTCTGTGTACAATGAGAAATATACATTTATCTTAAATGAACTTTCCATAAGGTATGCTTTTTGTTCTTTTTTGTTTATTTTTCCCCTACGGTATGAAGTTTAGTATACTGAACTCTTGTATACCTATGATCTTACTTAAACAGTTATTAACTCATGGTCTATGAATTTTGTTTTTGCTTTCATCTTCACTGATTACATTATTTTGAAGTATATTTTATAATAAAGCAATAAAAATATAATGCATTAATTTTACCGAGAAATATTAATTAAATATTTATATAAAATATAAAAATACTAGATTTCCAGTGGTTTAAGAAGTGCTACTTTCTTTAAAACTATTTTGTTTCATTCAGTATATAACTAAGATTGTACAAATAGATGACCTTTAAAGTATCCTCTTTAAATGACTGTTGCTTGATATTGGGGTAAATGTTTAAAGATCAAAAGACAGAGGAAATAAGCTACTTAGAGAAACCTCTCACCACTACTGAATCCTCAGGCCAAAGGGGAGGATTCTGTATCCACGAATCCTCAGATTGAATGCCTCAGTCCTCAGATGAAAGGGAAGCACAAGGCTGAACTCCTTCCTGTCTTCTCCCACCTTATGTTCTTTTCTCTGCCCAGACATATCACTTCTTGTCTCAGCCTTCCTAGTGCTGGGATTAAAGCCACCATTGCCTGGCTCTGTTTCTCCTTTAGACTGGATTAATCTTGTACAGTGTCAAGTGGCCTCAGTGATCCATTTGGCCTTCTGAGTACTAGGATTAAAGGTGTGTGCCACCACTGCCTGACCTTTATGGCTAACTGTTGCTGGCTCTGCTTTCTGATATTCAGGAAAGCTTTATTTATTAGAGGATACACAAAATATCAGCACATATGACTTCATTTCTGTTTAGTCTAGGATATGTGATCTAACCACTTATTTCAGATGTTTTTGATTTTTTTTCACACTTTTCCTTCTACTTATTTGGCAAGCCCTAGCCTGTTTAAATATTATTACATACTTAATTTTTGACAAACACTATTTGAGTACACTTAATTTTTCACTTATAAACAGTTTTATTTATTATATATATATGTGTTCCTGTGTGTGTTTATGTATGCTGCATGTATGTAGTACAGGTGTCTGCAGAAGATAGAAGAGGGAATTTGATCATTGGAACTGGAGTTTACAGGTGGTTGTATGTTGCCCAATATGGGTGTTTGGAACCAAACTCTAGTCCTTGCAAAAGCAGCCATGTTCTGCAACTGCTGAGCCATCTCTCCAGATTCTTAAATATATTGAACTTAAATCAGATGTGTATTGATAATTGTTATATAGTTCTATTATTGTTTCCTGGTAAGTTTATTTTTTTCTTAATACATTATTTATTGTTTTGTATGTGGGCATATGGTGGGTATATATGTGCACATTGTACATGTGGAGACTAGAGAACTTACAGGAGTTACTTTTTTTTACTCATTATTTCTACAGAAAAACTAGAAACTTAGTACATTTGTAAAGGGATTCCAGTTTTGCTAAGATTCTATTTAATGTGGATGTGTGTTTGCCTGGGGCCCATAGAGGTCAGAGGGAGGATGTCAGATTCCCTGGAACTGGAATTAAAGATGGTGGTGGGAGCCATCATGTGGGTGCTGGGAAATGAACCTGGGTCCAGAGCAAGAGCAACAAGTGCCCTTAATCTCTGAGCCATCTTTCCAGCTCTTCTTTTATTTTTCCAGTTTTTTTTTTTATTTAAAAGTTATTATTTTAACTTTTAAAAGTTTACATACAGCTCTGGTACCTAGAAATTTTTATGTAGACCAGACTGGCCTTGAACTCACAGAAATCTTTCTGCTTCTGCCACTCCCTGGAATGAAAAGTGTTACAGCGCCATACCTGACTTAAGGGATATCTTTTGTAATGATTCTTCATGTTTCCAGTATGTCATCTTAATAAGCATGTGAATTTTAGAAATCTTTAATTCTGAAAAGCTACAGATATTCCCTTTTTTCTCAAGTTTATGATTTATTAAAATGGGTAACATACTTTTTATAAACAGAATATTTTTATTAGCATATAAAAGGAGACTTGGTATTTGTAAATTAATATGGGTGGAATATTAATTAAAAAAAAAGTAAAATGTTTTTCCTGAAAACATTAAGAATTTTGTCTAGGGGCTGGAGAGTTGGCTTAGTAATTAAAAGCACTGGCTGCTCTCCTAGAGGACCTGGGTTCAATTCCCAGCACCCACATGACAGCTCACACTCTCTGTAACTCCAGTTCTAGGAAATCTGACACCGTCACACAGACATACATGCAGGCAAAACGCCAGTGCACATAAAATAAAAATAAATTATTAGAATTTTTTGTTTATAAAAGGTGAATTTAAATTTTTCCTGAATCTTGAAGGCAGAATATGAAATATATGGGTAAACATTTAGATAATTTTCATTTCTGCATGTGTGATAAGTTTAGTGAAGTCCTGAACATTTTCTTGTGTTTTCTTCATGTATATTGTTTATGATGATTTTGTCTCATATCTAAGCATCTTAATATTTAATTTAGCTTTGATTTAAACTTTTTTAAAATCTTTGATTCAAATGTTTTCTAGATGAAGCATTGGATGATTTAAAATCCCAGAAGAAAAAGATAGTAAGTTAAATTTTATTTAACATTAATATATGTAAATAAAGAACCAGATATTTAATGCTTATATATTATACCTTCCTGACTCTTCAAGTAATATTTTGACAGTATTTTAATGTTGAAATTATTACAAATTTTTTTAGTTAATAATACTACACAGGAAAAAGTAGGTTAAGTGTTGGAGTTTCAAGAGTCTGAGAACTTACATTAATTGGAAGCTGAGAAGTAAACAAATAATTCTTCATATTGACCAACTACATGAGGCAGAGAGGGTATAAAGATGAGTGCCTAGATTGTATATTAGAGCCCCAAAAGAGAGAGAGAGGGACAGAAGGAGAGGGAGAGTGAGTATTAATATTTAGTTTTAAGAGGTAAATTCCATAGGAGAAGACAGAAGCAAGAGGGGTTGTGGTGTTTTCTAGTGTCTTTCACTTTACTCCAGCAATGGTGAGCACATGGATACCTGCTGGGAGGCCTGTTAGTGATGTTTTGGGAAGAAGATTAGAGGAAGGAAAAGAGCCGAGGTGTTCCGGGGTCAGGATGTGAAGTGTATAAGTGAGTTTACTGGGATTTGTCTTAGGGTTTTATACATTTCCTTAGTATTAAAGTGTGAAAATGGTGGTGATTGCTCATAGTATGATGTTATGTAGAAACTCATGAAATGGAAGTATCAAGTATATATGGTCTGTTTAATATACTTTTGTCTAGAGTAAAATAAGTTGTATTAGTTGTATATAAACTGATAATCTATTTTGGTTCCAAGCTTAAAGATATCCTCCCTTGATCACTTGTCTGTACCCCATGATGGGTGCCTATTATAAGAGAAGAATTTTAAGTAAAAATAAAAAAGAAAAAACATAAAGGGGAATGGGGACCTATTAGTGTTTTAAGAATTCTTATTTATGCTAAGTAAATGAAACATACATGCACAAGTGGATCCTTACGGCTGAATGAGCTAAGAATTGCAGTTGTTAGAACAGCATTTTCACTGAGTTCTCTGTTAAAGATTATAGTTGTGTCTATTTTTTTAGTCTTAAAACATTTTTTTCTTTAAAAAGCTTTCACTGCATATATTCATTATATTTGTTACCTTATATAAGGACATAGTCATACAAGTATGTATTGTATATTGAGTGGATTCCCCTCTTAAATCTCCCTGCTGTCTTCGCTTCTACTAGCCTCTTTTGTTCCCATAGACAGTTTCCCTTTTCTTCATGCCACAT
Source organism: Phyllotis vaccarum (assembly GCA_033318265.1). NCBI lineage: Eukaryota > Metazoa > Chordata > Mammalia > Rodentia > Cricetidae > Phyllotis > Phyllotis vaccarum. Next base: position 12,741,110 of record JARWLC010000002.1, read on the forward strand.
ATGTGTATATGTATGGCTTTGTGTGTGTATAAAATCTAAGAACCACAGACAAGAGAAAACACACAATACTTGTTTTTCTGAGACTGGCTTAATTTTCTTAATATGCTAATCTTTGTAAACCTAGCAGTAGGTTTTATCTATAGCTATGCTGACCGAATCAGTAGTTTCTTGCCACATTGAATATTTACATTATCATTGTTATATCATTATTATATCATTATAGTGATATAAGAGTATAAATTTAATTTGTAGGTCATTTTAAGTACTTATTATATTCATTTTAGTGACTTCTGTTGTGCCAATGTAGAACATTTCTGCCATTACTGAGAGATAGTGTCATTATAGGTCAAGAGGTCAAAAGTCAATAGCATCAGAGATTAAATTTTTTAATCTATTCTGCTATGATAGATTAGATACGATTTGTTGATGGACTCCATGATATTTTATCTGCCTCCATTTCTAATTTTTCCCTGATCCAAAGTGGATTTTACATCATTGAACTTGCATAAGAATTTATTATAATTTTAAACTAATTAGTAAAATATTTTAGTTTTTACTAAATTGAGATTTGTCAATCACCTAAGGACTTAGCTTCTTAAATGTTGAACATTTAATGGGGAATCTATCAACTTCTATTTTTTCTTAAAACTATGCTTTAAGTACATGTTGTCTGGGTTGCTTTTTAAAGTAAATGTTCTTGGAATGAACATGACATATAATGAATATAAGTTGTTATTGGTCACTGAGAAGGAAAAGGTCTTGTTTCAGTTTTTTCAAAAGCGTTTATATTGCACATTAGTTATTTGTTACAACTGACTATCTTATACTAAATTTCAACTTTTTCTGCTGAAATAATATTTTACTAGTGATTTGAGAACACTGTAAATAAAGTGCTATAACAATGAAGTATTTTAATTACAGTCCCTATTGTGAACATAAAAATTTTACTTAAATTCTGCATTTGGCTTTTTTCTTCTGAAGTTGTCTGAATCTAAGTAAAAAAATAAATAAATAAATAAATAAAAGAGGAGAGGATGTTAGCTTTTTTTGAGTCACTTGAGCAAATTCCACGGCTGTTCTCTCTGTTAGTGAGTTTTCACTGCATTTGCAGCAAGCTAATTGCTTCTGCTAATAAATAATCTAAAATCGATGCTGACAGCAGTTAATTGGCACAGAGATTTTATTTTGTAAAGCTCTTGGCTAACGACCTTCTTAAATTAATAGCATTAAGTGCTATGAGGAAATAAATCTGAGGAATTGCCTGTCATTTGCTTGTCATGTCTAATAACTTCCAATAATGATGGCTGATAGATTTTTGCACATTCCATTATTGAAGTTGGTGCATGTAATTATTCTCCTCATTATATGTAAACAATTAGCGATATTTGGTATTTCCTTGCAGTAAAGCTGCTAAAATACAAGCAATGTATTAGAGGTTAGAGACTATTTTAAAAGCTTGGATTTTAATTGGATTGTAAGAAATCTTTCTATTTAGATATACTTGCTGAATATAAGTACAAAATAGGAAAGGGGTGAATATATTTTCTTTGATTTCAAGATTGATACTTTAATACCTTTTGAATAAGATTTATGAAAATAAATAGCATATGTTTCAAAATTAACAATTTATGGAAATTTTTGTTTGTAGCTTGAAGAAGTCATGGAAAAAGAAACTTATAAAACAGCTAAGTTAATTCTTGAAAGGTTTGATCCAGACTCAAAGAAAGCAAAGGTAAAACTGTCACACTACTGTTTCTTCATTACAACTTATACATTGTATTAGGGACTGTATAATTTAAACATTATTGTAATTGACAGGAGTTTGAGCCGCCATCTGCTGGAGCAGCTGTAACTGCAAAACCAGGACAAGGTAAATAACTTTGTAGAAACTGCTGCTGCTGTTGGAAAGATCCATATTTACCCAAGTGAGTTCACAAGTGTGTGTTGGTGGTGTGTAAAAACTTGAATGCTTTTCTCTTAATTTATACTTGGAAATCTGACATATGACATAGGATAGATAACAATAATTTTGTGGGAAAATGTTGATAAGTTAGAATATTGAATATTGAGATTAAAATATGTAATTGGTTTTAATTTTGAAATTTAATTAATTTTATGAACTTTTCACCATGCAAATAATAATCTTTGGAATATCTGTTATTAATATCCTTTTATTTTTATGATTTCCTTCTGGAGAATGAAGATTTTTGTGATTGTTAAAAACTTTAAAATAACACATTTGTTTAATAAAAAAGTAAAATAATTTAAAAATGAGAAAAAGAAAATTGAATATATATGAAATTTTTATATAACTTATAGAAATATATAAAAAGAAAAATTTCATATAATAATTTTTTGAAGTTGTATTACCTACCATACCGTTATCACCATTACATTGAGTATTATATAAAATTTCAAGTCATTTAATTCTTAGTGTGAATTATTTAAATGTAGTTTATTATTGATGTATGTGTAGGGGGTGCATGCACTAGGGCTTATGTATACAGGTGAGAGGGTGACTGTGGAGTTGACTCACTCCTTCCACCTCTATGTGGGCTGTCTGTATACAGGGATTGAACTCAGCTTCTTAGGCTTATTGAGCCACCTCATCAGCCCCTAGAAGTCATTTAAAATGGTTACATAAAATATCTCCTAAAGTGGAATGTAAAGATATTTTGAGTTTGTGTTAGTTTTTGATCTTTGTATTTTTTTCACTAGAATCTGTTAAGTTTTAAAGATTTTGTGGCTTTGAAGAATATAAAATACATAGAAACTATAAGTCATCCTTGCAGAATTAAGCCTGGCTTTAAAGTTACAATACCATTTATAACTTTGAGAAGGGAATCTTTTTAACACAATATCAACATTCATTGAACCACATTTTTAGATTTTTCTAATTAGTATTGCCACGCAGGAAGAATTCACTCAGTCTTTATAAGTAGGATTTGGGGTTAGAGAAATATTAGCTTGTTCTCTATTTTTTTCACTACTCTTTTGATAAAAGTAGAAGTTCACATATATTAAACTAAATTACAGATATGTGTTTCTAGTGAAATTTCCATGTTCATATTCAGTGTTAAGTTCTATAGTTTATACATTTGTTAGGCAATCTTAGAAAAAAAATTTGCTACATAAAAAACATTTTTATGTGTATATTTTTAAGAAGTACTACTTAAGAAATACTGAATTCATAGTAGGAGAGAGTTAAAATTTTTGTTTCCAGGATATAGACATGAAGGGAGATATTGGCCAAAGGATGCAGAGTTTTAGTTATATAGATTAACATGATACCTAGACAGCAAATGTACAGTATATATAGTGACTATAGTTAGTAATGCTGTACTTACTTGAAAGTTGCAAAGATGGGATTTTAAGTGTTCTCTCCATATATAGGAAAACTGGAATGTTGGATATGGCTAATAGCTTGATTTTAGGAATCATTTAATAATGTGTAAGAAATTCTTTAAGTAATACACTAGTAAATATGTTTTTCAGTGTAGTATTTTACAGAAAACTGTGCTTGTTACTTTCCTAGGTGTTTTAGAATTTAAATTAAGTTATTTTAAGAATTTAAACATTTCTTAGAAACTTTTGAGACCCAAATAAAATCTTCTCATATCACATCGTAATTATAGAAAAGCTGCTGCTGATTTCATTTGCTTTAGATACTTTTAGATGCTTCTGGATAGTCTTAGAGAGAATTCACATCTAGCTACATTATGATCAGTCATTTAAACAACACACTTAAGGAGCAGGCAATATGACTCATATGACTCAGTGGGTAAAAGCACTTGCTGCCAAGTGGGATGACCTGAGTGTATCCCCAGAATCCACATATTGGAAGGAGAGAATTGTCTGTTGCAAGTTGTCCTCTGACCTCCACATATACACCGTGGTATACAGGAACACATTCCTCTTCCTCAAATTAACAAAGACATTTAATTAAAAATGTCTTGAATACTTATAGGCAGATACTTTGGAGAATAAAGAGATGAGTATATCATATTTTAACCTTAAAATGTATACCTGTGTGTGTGTTCTTTTGTATGTGCAGCTATACATGCATGTGGAGGACTGGGGACACCCTCATGTTGTCACTTCAGGTGCTATTTACTTTTTTTTTTTTTTTTTGAGGCAGAGTCTTACTTTCCTATAGCTCTCCAAGTGAGCTAGGTTGTCCAGCTATCAACCTAGAGATTCACCTGTCTCTTCTTCCCTAGCATTGGGATTACAAGAGGAGTTCTATTTCCAGGTTTTCATTTTGTGGGTTCAGGAGATTGAACTCAGGTTCTGCTACTTGCATGACACACGTTTTACAATTGAGCCATTTTCCAGGTCCCTTCTCCCTTAAATACTTAAAACTTTAAATAAAAACAGTATTTCTTTTAGGTGCATTTTTCTACGATATTTTACTCTTTTTGGCATGTAATTGCTGTTTTTGATTTTTTAGTAACATTTAAGAATTCTAAATTGTTATAATTTAATTTTCCTGTTTTAGAATTACATTTTAGTTATGTTTAATCTTATTTAGTATCTTTTAGTTCACTATCTTTGCTTATTGGAGACAGCACTGCCACCAATCTGGAACTTGTGGCAGTGCTCCTGCCTCAGACTAGAGTGCTGGGATTGCAAGTGTGTGCTCCTTTCTTAGCTTCCTGTTGTTTTTATTGTGACAGTGCATAGTTGTTGGTTTTATGTTTGTGTTAGTTCTGAGTTCTGTTGGTTTGCAGTCTTAAGTTTTTGCTGCACTTGCATGTTTTCTCTCTTTTCTTCCCTCTCCTCTCCTTTTGCCTTCTGTTACTTTTTAGTCTGATTTTTTGGTTAACAGAAAGTGAGATAAAGTACTGAATACATACATTGCATTTATGTATAGCCCTTGAAAAGATCTACTTTCCAAAAAGATTTTAATTTAAAGTGTCTATTTTGCTATCTTGCAAACTGCTGAACTGAAAAAACTGATACATGTATAACAAGTATCTTTATTTTGTGTAACTGAGTTGTTAATGATGTTTACTGTGCTTAAACGGATTACAAATATTAAGGATAATATTGTTTGATTTGTCTAGATTTTATTTTAAAAGAAATACCATGCTTACTGGGTAATTAACCCATCTGCCCTGATATTCTTTCATTCAGTCCCAAGTAGATTGATTGCATTTCCTTCCTTCCTTCCTTCCTTCCTTCCTTCCTTCCTTCCTTCCTTCCTTCCCTCCCTCCCTCCCTCCCTCCCTCCCTCCCTCCCTCCCTTCCTCCCTTCTTTCTTTCTTTTAAAAGAACAGCTTTTATTTGTATACAGATATCAAAGACAGTATAGAGTTCATGCTTGTTTTGTACAAAGTTTCTCCTGTTATTCTAACAAGAAGGTATGTTTGTAGCCATGTGATACATGTTGTTAACTGAAGGCTGTACTTTTTCCTTTCCTGTTCTATGACACCATTTATATTTAGTTGTTTTTTCCCCATAGACTGCTTTTGACTGGAATAGTTTCTGGATTTTTTTTTTTTTTTTTTTTTTTTTTTTTTTTTTTTTTTTTTTACTTTTTGATGGCCTTGAGAGACCTTTCCCTAACATTTCTTGGTAAAGAATTTTAGAGTGTTTAATTCTAAAAAAATTGGTTATCATTTGATAGGGAAGAACAAGCATATAAAGTAGGGATCCATGTATATACACTTTAATCAGAATCTTAGATACTGCTTAGATACTTGTATTATCATGGACTAGAAGATGGGAAGATTTTTGTCTCATTATATTAAAAAGAAATAAGGCTTGGACACAAATAAAAAAATGAAACTTGTCACAATATATAAACTCAAGTCTTAATAAACCTATATTATATAGAAATGTAAGTATTTGGGATTGATGAAAAATTAAATTTTTTTCAAGATCTTGATTATACAGGACTAAATTTTTCAAGGACTTAACTTTTTCATTTTCAAGATCTTAAAAATTTGGACTATATTCAAATGTATTGTCTTAGTTAGGGTTACTATTGCTATGATAAAATACCATGACCAAAAGCAAAGTTGGAGAGGAAAGAGTTTATTTTTATTTGGCTTACACTTCTGCATTGCTGTTTTCATCAAAGGAAGTCAGGACAGGAACTCAAACAGGGCAGGAACCTGGAGGCAGGAGCTGATGCAGAGGCCATGACGGGGTGCTGTTTACTATCTTGTTCCTCATGGCTTGCTCAGACTTCTTCCTTATAGAACTCAGGACCACCAGCTCAGGTGTAGCACCACCCTCAGTGGGCTGGGCCCTCCCCCATTGATCACTAATTGATCTCACCAAGGCATTTCCTCAATCTTTTTGATGGACTCTATCTGTGTCACAGTAACACAAAACCAGCCAGTATAGATGGGTGGGAGATTTTTGAGTTCACATGTGCACTGCTCCTGTTGATTTAGAGAGCCTTATTTCCTTGGTGTCCTCCTTCCCTTCTGGTTCTTACTGGATTCTCCTCCTTTGCTGTGGGTTCCCTGATTTCTGAGGGGAGAGATTTGATGGAAAGATCTCTGTTAGGGAATGTTTTGAGTCCCTCTCACTTTGTATATTGTATGGTTGTGAGTCTCTAAATTTGTTCCCATATACTTCAGGAGGAAGCTTCTTTGATGATGACTGAGCTAGGCACTGATCTATGAGTGTAACAGATGTCACTAGAAGTAATTTTATTGCTATATTCTTTTAGTAGAACTATAGTATTTGGTTTTTCCCTTTGTCCTTGGGCTATTTAGAATTAGGTTTTGGTTACCCAAGCAGTGTTGGGGATGGGTTTCATCTCTTGGAGTAGGCCTTAAGTCAAATCAGATATTGGTTGATTACTCCCACAAACTTTGTCCCAGTTTCGCATTAGCATATCTTGTGGGTTGGTCAATGTTGTGTAGATTAAAGGGTTTGTAAGTTAGGTTGGTGTTCATGTTCATGGTGTTATGATAGCATGCAGAGTACCTTCCTGTACCAAAGACGACAGCAGGTAGGGGCAAAGTGTCTACTTGGCACCAGCTGCACTTCTCCACATTCATTTAGTTGTATAGGTATTGTCTTCAGAAAAAGGATTGTCTTCAGAACAAGGGCCTTACCATCAGTTTGTGGAGTGGTGGCAAAAGACTGGGTTGTTTGGGATTCCCATATGAACCGTTTGGCTAACAATTCAACTTAAATGTAATTAATTTCTGGTACGGGAGGCTTCATTTGGTGACAAGAGCTGTCTGGTTGGGGCTCTATTCCCTATGTATGGCCATTTAATTTAGATTTACCTTCACCACACACACACACACACACACACACACACACACACACACACACACACACACGTTAGGGAGCTTCTACCTCATATCCCTCCCTCATCTTTCTCCTCTCCCCTACTTTATCCCCTGTTCCAACTGTTTTCCCCTCATCCCTTCATAACTATCTATTCTATTTCCCCTTCCTGGGGAGAGATACCTATATCCTCCTAGTCCTTAACTTTATACCTAACCTTTTTGGTTCTAGGTTATACCTTGCTTATTATTGACTTAACAGCTAATTTCCACATTTAAGAGAATACATACCATTTTTTTGTCTTTCTTGGGTTCTTTCACTCAGGATTTTTTTTTCTAGTTCTATCCATTTACTAGGCAATCTTATAATTTCCTTTTTAAAAAAAATCAGCTGAATAATATTCCAAGTATAAATGCAGCATATTTTTCCATTCATCTATTGAGGGACATCTAGTTTTTTTTCCAATTTCTGGCTATTATGAATTAGAGCAGCAATGAACATGGTCGAATAACTGTCTCTGGTAGGCTTTGGGTATATGCCCAAGAGTGGTGTAGCGGGTATGGCTGAAATATTTAGAGGATGGAGAGATGGCTCAGTGGTGAAGAGCACTTGTTCTTACAGAGGACCTAGGTTCCCTTCCCGGCACTCACATGGTGACTCACAACAATGTGTAACTCCAGTTCCAGGAGATCTGATGAAGACATGCATGCATATGGTGAGCATACATATACAATGGCAAACATGTACATATAGAATAGATAGAGATAAATAATTTAAAAATATTTACTTTATGTATAGGTTCTTTGTTTTTGTTTTTTTTTCATTTATGCAAGTGTGCTACATGCCTTCCAGGTGCCTGTGGAGGATTCGATAGGCCCTGGATCCCCTAGAACTGAGGTTACAGACAGTTGTATGCCACCATTTCGGTGCCAGGAATTGAACCTCAGTGCTATTCAATAACTACTCTTAAATCTCAGTCATCTTTCCATTCCTTGTAAAATGTAATCACTGTACAAACTAGATGGCTTAAGAGTGCTTATATTCTTATTTTTAGTTTCTTTCCCGGTGTTAGGAATTTGATGTCATATGTCTTTATACTTTATTACCATTGGTTGATAAAGAAACTGTTTTGTCCTATGGCAAGGCAGCTTAGGCAGGCAGGAAATCCAAACAGAGATAAAGGAGAAGAAGGGCAGAGTCAGAGAGAGTCTGCAGGCTGCTGCCTAGAAAGCAAGATGTAATGGGACACAGATAAAGCTATGGAGCCACAATGGCAATACATAGATTAATAAAAATGGGTTAAGTTAGAAGAGCTAGTTGGTAATGAGCCTGAGCCATAGGCCAACAGCTTGTAATTGAAATAACCCTCTGAATAATTATTTATAAATAGCTGCAGGATCACAGGTGGGAGAGATTCCTTCCGACCTCAGGCTACAGGGATTAAACTTGGGGCTTTGCTTATTCTTTGCAGTTGCTCTACTATTTAGCTATAGCTTCAAACCCCCTTTTTTTCTGACCCTGGGTCTTCCCATGTAGCCCAGGTTGCCTTTGAGTGAATCCCTGCCTTTGCCTTTTTACTACTGGGATTCCATGTGGATTACTATACTTGGCTTAGATTGCTTAGTTTTTGGTTATTGCAATCTATGAAAGCTGTTTATTAATGTTAATACTAATTAACTACTGCTTATTAAGTACTTATGCTCTGGCTAGGCTCTTTGTGTTGATTTTTTCATTCTTTACAATAACAGTAGTGATTAACTGTTTTTATTATGAAGAAGAAAAATTGAGAGATGCCGTCAATTTAGAAAAGGCTCCATGCATATGAAGTAAACACTGTAGCTGAAATTGAGGAAGTCTGAATATATAGTCTTCTGTCATAACATGTTATTTTATAATTACTTTAAAACTTTTTCTTCTGTCTGTTTATTCTAACATAGTTTGAGTCCATTAGTGTAATTTTGAATTTAAAACCAGTATAGCTAGGCATATTCTCATACTTGGTAACTGAATTTTTTTGATTGATTATTAAAAGTACTAAGTCACTCTCTGTCAAGAGTTTGCTTTAAGGCTGGAGTGTAGTGCGGTTGGTGTAATGTCTGTCTAACATATGTGAAGTCCTGGGGCTGATGCTACATGCCTTTATTCCGTTAGAGGGAGATGGAGGCAGGAGGATCAGAAGTTCCAGGTTCTTCTCAGTTACCTAGGGAGTTTGATATATGTACGCTATAATATATGGGCCCCATTTAAACAAGCAACATTTTTTCTAGTTGTCAGGTAGAATCCAAATCAAAAGCGCTTCATGTACTTTTACTGTTTAGACCAACATGTGGTTTCTTTAGCTTCAGCCCAGCAATTTAGGCTTGTGACAGTTTAATGTGATATATAGAATTAAAAAGTTATAAAGGGTCTCTTTACTTGATATCTAATGCTAAGGTGTAAAAGGGACTGTTAGAATTTCATTTATGTTATCTAGTAGAGATCAAGAAATAGTCTGTGTAGTCAGTTAGTAAATAGTTTTGAAAGCCATATGGTCCTTTTTTGCAACTTCGCAACTGTGTGAAAGCAACTATATAAACAGAAGAAAGGCTATCATCTAATAAAACTACAAAATCAGGCAGCAGCTGAAATTGGCACATTTGACCAAATTCTGCTACAGAGAATCTTGTAATTTCTAAAACTGAAAGCTAAGATTCATGTATGATAAAACAGTATGTATGTACAGTGGAAGTTTTCCTTCTGAATGCATTGGCCCAAGTAAGTGTGCCAAAAAGTAACCATAGGATGAAGGAATAAGCACCTAAATACTGAAGCATACTAACGTTTTATGACTACTTAGATTATTTTACTATTCCAGAATATACATGTATGTACTTCCTTATTCAAATTATTTTTAGTTTTGAAAAGTAGATCTATTGTTTGAAATTTTCACTAATTTTGATATTTCATTTTTCATGTTATAGTTAGGAAAGCTTATTATTCACAGGTATGACACACAACTGGGTGGTAATTATATTGAATTTATTTTAAAAAATGTTATTAGAGAAGACAAATCAAGTTTTTTGTTTTTAAGATAGAATTTTGTGTGTGTGTGTGTGTGTGTGTGTGTAGCCTTGGCTGTCCAGGAACTCACTGTGTAGATAAGGCTGGGCTTGAACTCACTGAGATCCTCCTTTCTCTATCTCCTGAGTGCTGGGATTAAAGTTGTGTGCCACCACCTTGTATAAACATGTACAGTTGAATTATGGATTCATAAAAAGAGGTCTCTAGTTTTGGTGTTATGTAGAAGTCATATTATAAATAGTTAGATACAGTGCCTTTTGTTGCTACAAAATTTTAGCAAACATCATTTATGGTTGTGCCTAATAATAGTGTATTAGACATTAAGTCTAGAATATACTTACTATTCTCAGAGATTCGTCAGCGAACTGCAGCTCAAAGAAACCTTTCCCCAGGACCAGCAAGCTCTAATCAGGGCCCTCCTCCACAAGTTCCAGTATCTCCTGGGCCATCAAAGGATGCTTCAGCTCCTGGGGGACCTCCAGAAAGGACTATTGCTCCAGCCTTACCCAGGCGCCTTGGATCTCCTGCTACTTCAGTGCCTGGAATGGGTAAACAGAGCACTTAATGTTATTTACAGTTTATATTGTTTTCTCTGGTTACCAATAAAATGGGCCATTTTCAGACAGTATGGAAATGGCATTTCATTTGGAAATAGCAGAGCAGTTATCTGATTAAGCAGGAGTTCCATATTCAATTAGCTATAACTCTTTACAGCTGGCACCTTGTGATACCAAAACCTATTTCTTGAGCTCATTTAACTGTTATGGCTTCTTTGTTTAAATGGCAATAAAACTTTGTAGCATTCTGTAGTCTACAGTGTAGCATTATCTTTTTATATTCAATTCTTAGAACAGCTCCAGATTTATATATGGTAGGGATAGAGTACTTTAGCAAGTACTCATATTCTTTGCTAATTCCTCATATAGATACTAAAACATGACAATTACCATATTTCAGGAAAAATATTCAAGCATTGTAGTGCCTGATATTACTTTTGTAAATATGAGCTAGAAGATTTTTTTCTCCTAAGTAGTGGAACTATACTATTTTCTGATAAGTTCTATTAAGAGTGTGATAGATCTGTAGATTTTATTCAGGAATATAACATATAGCTAGCTACTTTGTAATTATTTATTTATTTATTTATTTTTAGTGTGATTAGGGCTATTCACTGCTTTAGCAGATGATATTGTTTCATGTAGATTTCCATGTCAGATTATTAAATAAAAGTAAACTATTTTATTTATGGTATTTAATTCTAATTCAGGTACTTTAGTATTTCATGACTAATTGCTAGTATATAAATAGTGATTTTGAGAATAGAAACTACTTTAATTGGGTGGTTAAACAGGGCATTTATGTAAATAAAAATCCCAATGTTATTTATACTAGATTTTTGCTTGTGTTCCTATAAAAATGCAACTAAGATTTTGGAAGACTGGGAAACTATTGATTTACAAATTAAAAGAACTAAGTATAAGTGGAATGAATAAAACCTTAGCATTTAAGATAATTTTAATAATACCTCAAAATTTTATGTGTAATGATACAAATAGTTAAATATTTTATGAAATTTAGAAAGTTTATTGGAAACAATTTATTTTTCAGTTGTTATCCAGGTGATTTGAGATACTTATAATTTGTAAATTCAAGTTTTGGTTGTTTAATGTAAGAACTTCAGGTGAGAATCTTTGACTCACATGCAACTTAACCACTTACATAGTTGTAAGGATGACACTGTATAGCATAGGGCTATATAAGCAACTGTAGCTTAAGTTTCGTGTGCATGTAAATAAAGCATATTTTGCCTAAGTTTCTAATTAGTTTCTGTGGAAATACTGTTCATATTGTACATTGCCAAAATATGAATGAGTTAAATAATTTACTATAGAGAAAATTAATAATTCATTTTTCTATTCCAACATGTTTGTGAGAGAATCAATTTAATGTATATTACCACAGTGCTCCCATATGTGTGAAAATTAATAACCAGCAGGTACTTGATAATGTGCCAAACTATGTAAAATGCCCAGTATTCTTACAATAATTGCTTTTGATGTTTATTATTTACAGTTCCCCATGACAGCATGAGTATTAAGATGCATTATTTTTAAAGTTCCCAACCAATAACCAACTTATTACTAAGTTAAAGGAAGCTTAAGATACATATTTTGTTTTATGTATCCAGATTGTTCTGTGGACATGTATGCTTTAAATATGTAAAAGTATTGAGCAAGTTAAGTTGATGTCAAAATCTAATTTGGGAACTGGGACTGTAGCTAAGTGGTAGAATGTTTGCCTAAGCACTGTATTAGCTACACATACATATTTATGTTTGTTTGCCTTTTAAAAAAAAATCAGCTAAATATTTTCTAGCTTCTGTTTTGATTTTGCTTTGCATCCCGAGTTAGTTAGATATGTTACTTAATCTTAAACGTTTGGTGAGCTTTAAGATGTTTTCTATTGTTGATTCCAACTCTTTTGTAGTCAGAAAATATACTGTGTGCTGTTTGGATTTAATTAAATGTATTGAGACTTCTTTAATGACCCATTATGTCATGTCTTGATAACTGCTTTCTCTCTGCTTGAAAAAAACTTGTATTTGTTCCTTTTGGGTAGAGCAGTTATTAAAGTCCATTAGATAAAGCTGGGTGTAGTGAGTGTTTAATTCTCTTTTTTCTGATTTTATGTCGATTTAATTTAAAATAAATCAATTAATGGTAGGAAAATGTAGTTTGGCCAATGATGAATCCTTTGTTTTGAACATCTGGAAAAAGATCTCATTTTGCCATTTACACTGGATACAGATACTAGTCTGACAGCTTTTATTTTCAAAATGTTAAAGTTTCATTTTAGCTTGCATATGATGAAGTTTGGGATTTGTTAGGGTTCTTTGATCTGTGGCTTTAAAACTTTCAAGTTTGGAAAAAAGTTATGTATTGTTTCTTCAATTACATATTTTTCTTTTCCAACAGAACTGTTCATTTGACTGTTTGATTGAAAGTGTTTTACAACTTATTGACTCCCCATCCTACCCCCTTTATTTGTATGGTTTCTGTTGCTATGTCTTCAAGGACACTGCTATTTTTTGTTGTTGTTGAAATGTCTATTTCATCTGTGGATTTTTTTTTTATTCTACATATTGTAGTCTTCATTTACAAAGTTTAGTTTTGGTACTTGTAGTTTTTTCTCATGTCTTAGATTCTCAAACATGTGAAAGTGTTTTAGTATTTTTACATACCAAATCAGCCACATTTGAAACAACTTTTTCTTGCTATACATTATAATTTTGTTTATTTGTTTACATGGCTAGTATTTTTTGAATGCTAGACATTGCAAATTTTACATTACTGGGTATGTGTCCCCACTCCTTTTGAGATTTTCTACTCTAGTTCTTGGAAATAGGCAGTCACTCTGCGTGTGAATAATGTTTCCTTTAATCTTTTGGAGGAGATATTTCAACTCTCAGGTAGTTTTTTAGATACATGCTCTGGTCAGTAATCTGCTGAATGTTTTGAGAGGCCCTTTATAGATGTTTATGTGTAGCAGGCTTTCTTTTTGGCCACCAACCAACTCCCAAATCATGACATGGAGACTTAATATTAGTTATGAGTGCTTGGCCTTTTAGGCTTATTTCTGGCCAGCTTTTTGTTTGTTTGTTTGTTTTCTGTTGTTGTTTTAACTGAAATTAACTTGTTTCTCTTCATCTACATTTTGCCTCAGGTTTTTTTCTTTTGTTTCTTTCTTTCTTTCTTTCTTTCTTTCTTTCTTTCTTTCTTTCTTTCTTTCTTTCTTTCTTTTCTTTCTCTCTCTCTCTCTCTCTCTTTCTTTCTTTCTCTCTTTCTTTCTCTCTCTCTCTTTCTTTCCCTTCCTTCCTTCCTTCCTTCCTTCCTTCCTTCCTCCCTCCCTCCCTCCCTCCCTCCCTCCCTCCTCCCTCCCTACTTCCTTTCTACCTTCCTTTTATTCTGTATGTCCTCCTTCTCCTGCTTCTGTGTCTGTCTGACTGGTGGCTGCCTGCCTGGCTGGCCCTGGTTGTCTTCCTCAGTTTCTTCTCTCTGGAGCCTAGACTCCTCCTCCTTACTCTCTCTGTCTGCCAGCCCTCCTATCCCTCTCCTGCCTAGCTATTGGCCATTCAGCTCTTTATTAGACCAGTCAGGTGCCTTAAGCAGCATGTCTTCACATGTGTAACACACCTTCACATAGCTAAAGTGATATTCCACAGCACTTAGTCACTTTCCCCTGCATGTTGTCCCTTGCCTTTGGCACTGTTGTGTGAATCTGAGCTGCACTAGTTCCTTCAGAGTTCCCGTGTTGTCTTCTCAGCTCTGGAAGGTAGCTTTAGTTCTCCTGGGCTAGAAGCTTAGAAGCTTCTGCTTAGAAGCTATAAATAAAAGGCTGGGGCGGTTGCAGGGTTTGTCTTGGTTTTTAGTTTTCTAAGGGAAATTTAACCTATATTGCTTGATACACATGTTGTTAATTTTTAATACATGTCACAGACTTCTCAGTCTTTGTTTATTACTCTGAGTCCAGAGTGGAAGCCTCTAAATTATTATCATAGGCTTTTAGAAGTAGGGTATTTTAAAAATTAGTTTGTGCAAAACCTCACATAAGTTTCATATCCTAATTTTGTTGGTGGTTCTTATGTCCATATGTAGTAGATTCTTATATCATGGTTCATTAAATATTTAATACTGTATAGAGATTTCTAAGAGTTACTATTTTGTTGTTTTGTTAAAATATTTTAAATGTTCTAACATACCTAAATCACTTTGGCAGTTGAATTAAATCTTGTGTATATATCTTACATATATAAATTTTATGTGTTTTTATTTGCTAGGTCTTCATCCTCCAGGTCCACCCTTAGCAAGACCCATTCTCCCTCGGGAACGAGGTGCTCTGGATAGAATTGTTGAATATTTAGTTGGTGATGGTCCACAGAACAGGTAATGTTTGCTAGGCTAGTAGATAAAGGAACGTGAAAAAACATTATCTGCCAGTGTATGTGTATATTTGTGATATTTTGCGGTCCGTATTTGTACTTTTTAGTTCTG
This sequence comes from Phyllotis vaccarum, assembly GCA_033318265.1. Lineage (NCBI taxonomy): Eukaryota > Metazoa > Chordata > Mammalia > Rodentia > Cricetidae > Phyllotis > Phyllotis vaccarum. Next base: position 12,756,478 of record JARWLC010000002.1, read on the forward strand.
TTATCATATTAGAGAAATTGAATTATTAAACTATTAAACTCAAAGAGAGCAAAAATAGTAAAAACCTGGTAGGCTAATGTGAAGTGAATTTTTTAATGTGTATCACTTGGTGGTGATGGAAATACTTCCAATAGTAATAAAAACAATTTGCATTATTAGGTTCTTATTCTTTTTCAATTTTCAGATTATTATTTATTATCATAAATCTGGAAAAGTAGTTATGAGTGTGCAAAGCATTTGCTATTGTGTAGGCTTTCAAAAAACTCATGGAATAATAGGGAACATGTTTAACACATTTTCTAGTTGATATCAGTTTTTAAAAAGGAGCATAGTTTGATGCTAATGTGAAAATATGTTATTCAAAACAGAATGATTTGGTTAAGCCAAGACTCTGTCGAACTGTGATTAGAGAACAGGAAATGACATTAGGCAGAATTAAATATATTTATTTTATGAAAGATTTCTCAGGGTTTCTTTTCTATGTGTAATATTTGTTGTGAATCTCTAAGAAGGTTCCATCATTTCCAGTCTTATCAAATCATAGATTTGGAAGCTATCATCCACAATAATACATCATTGAGAAATTTAAGTGTTTTGTTGCTAATCTTAAGAAGAAAGGTTTATTTTTTATTATTTTTTTGTGTGTATGTATGTGTGTCTGTGTATATTATTGTAGGTTCACATAGAATTGGGAGGCATGAATCCCTGGAGCTGGAGTTACAGGTGGTTATGAGCTGCCTGATGTAAGTGCTGGCAATCAAATCAGGTCCTCGGGAAAAGCAGTGTATGCTATGAGCTTAACTGCGGAGCCACTTCTCAAGCCCTCCATTACTAAACTTGTTTCTCTTAACTTAGGATAGTCAGCTTTTTCTTAGTATATTTTTAATACTATGTATAAGCTATATACAGATGCCCATACATACATATACACACATACATTTATACATCTATTATGTATACATATATACATTTAGATGCTTTGTGTCCTGTGTTTATTTTTTAAGTATTTATTAGGTGCTGGGGAAAGAACTCAGGATCTTGCACATGCTAAGCAAGCATCCTATCACTGAACTATATTCCCAGCTCTTAAATTATATTTCAAATTGGTTGAAGTTTGGTTTTGGTTAACTTCAGCTTTTGCTTAAAGAGTGTTATTGATGGTTTGCTAACATTGGTTTATTATGGCCTAGTCATCTGTGTTTGATATAAGCTGCAATGGCTGAGGGGCCTCTCCAGTGAGCTTTATCTGTAGCTGTAACCAGTGTGTTATTTTCTCTTGTGTTACAGGTATGCTCTCATATGTCAGCAGTGCTTTTCTCACAATGGCATGGCTTTGAAGGAAGAATTTGAATACATTGGTAAGGATGTTTGGATAGTTAGGTTTAAATATTTTACTCTTAAATATGTCATTCTCATCCACTCCCATGTAATATTTTACTTTAGCTATTGCCTGAACATATTGACCAGGTATATTTTCTCCTTATTTAATACTAAAAACAAAGAGAAAAGCTAACTCAATTCCTTTTTACAGTGCACAGCCTCTAGGTCAGCTGTTCTCAGATATTCTGCTACTCAGACCCACCTATAGGAAGTCTTATTTAATTAATTACTAGGGGTGGGATCAAAGCATTAGCATTTACTTTTAAGATCAACAATTATTTTTACATGAAATCATTATTAAATGCTCACAAGATAAATTATGCTTTCCAAATATAGCATACTATATCTTCTTACATAAGATTCTGTTTTAAAATATATAATTATTGACTAGTAATGCAAGTTCTGTCAAGTACTTAATTATTATTTATATAGTTTTGCTACTAAACTGCTATTTAACCTATTACATCTTTTCTACTTTAAAATTAATATTTGACTTCTCATAGTAGTCATGTAATATGCTTTAAGATTAATGTTGGTTAGAACACCCATTATAGTAACGTAACAAAGTGAGACGTTATAAATTTATAACTTGAGTCTAACTATAAAAGTAATCATGTGAGTTATTTGGTTAGTTCTTGAAATTTGTTTGATTTTTTTTTTCCTTTATTTAAAAAATTTCTATGCAGCTTTTCGATGTGCCTACTGTTATTTCTTGAATCCTGCAAGAAAAACCAGACCTCAAGCTCCGCGACTTCCAGAGTTTAGTTTTGAAAAGAGGCAGGCAGTGGAAGGCTCAAGTTCTGCTGGTCCCATGTCATCAGAAAGTGTGCCCTCACCAGAGAACCAGTTCAGTGAAGGTATGAATATGTTAGCTGAGGTGTTTGTTCTGGAAATGTGTGTAGCCTAATAAAAAGAGCACAATACTTGTAATGATGACAGTGGATTAATTTATCAAAGTCTTTAGCATGTATGTGTCAGCTATTGCGCTGATGGCTTCTTCTGTGATTGATGTGTTTCAGTTTTCAAATGCAGATCATGTGTGATCAACAGCGTTTAGCACCAGTTGGCTAAGCATTGTTTATGGAATGAACTCTTCTAAAGTCCAAGAGACTTGACTAGTGATAATCTCATGGAATCATGATGTGTCTAAATGAAGCACTGAAATTATGAAACATCTGTTCTAAGGACAAAATGTTTAGAATATGTATGGGTAGAATAGGTGTTTCTGCCATTTATATTGGTAGAAATAACTAGAAAGCAAGAAACTTAGGAGTTGGAACATCGTCTTTGCATATTTTGGACAACTTGGTTTATCAACACTGTGTTTCATTTGGACAGTTTATTAGAAATCCATGAGCTTAACATTGCTTGTGATAAAGGGAGTAATTTTGTTGTATAGAAATAATATTTTTCAGAACTTGTGTTTTAGCATTATTCTTGCAAGTCTATCTTAGGAATTCTTAAGGCGTTTCATGAAAAAGTAAGAAAAAATGAAGTAGAAAATTGCCAACTATATTTTTATTATTATTCACTTATTTTTTGTTACCTAGTTCAAATTATGAAGATGGCTAAAAATATGAAATGGACTATAATGTTTTGGTACTATTGCCTAGTGAATAAGAACATCCTGGAAGTTGACAAATTTAGTAGCAATTATTTCTATACATTTAATTTATTTTTCATAAAAATTAAAATTGCTTTAACTGGATGATATGAAGCAGTGAATATTTTAGATATCAGAAAGTTAGTATGAGATTCAAGTTTTTGAAAAAACTTTCAGAAATGAACCTGAAATATGTGTGGAATTAGGCTTGGCTTTTGGCTTACTAACAAGTATCAAAGCGAACATGAATACAGACAGCTGTGACTGAGCCTGTGTACTTCCAACGCTGATTGAATGCATCTTCGTCTCCAAGTCTGCAGCATCAACTCCAAACAGTGTCAACATTTTTCTTGCTTAAGTCATGCTCTGAGCTGCATGCTGACACATGCAAACCATCTGCCTTGGCATTGTGACCTCTTGGAACTGAGAATAAAGGATTTTATACTGAAGATGCCTAGAGGAAAAACTGAAGTCCCTTCCATGAGTAGTAATCTTGCTTATGAAAGCTAAAGTGAATGCTTGAAAGCTAATAGTATTTTTTGTTTGATTTTTTTTAAAGAGGAAAAGAAAACAGTCCAATAAAATATAAATCTTGATAATGGGTCCTATTCTTTATTTCTCCTACTAAGGTCAAGATGGATAGTTAGCAAACAACACACAGCTATACCTTTCCTTCTCATCTAATCTAGGAGGAACAATACCTCAGATGTCTCATTTTCTATCTGAAATCTCCGGAATGAAGTCTAACTGGCTCAAAGTGAACCCCAGTAAGGTAATGTTAATAGGTGAAGACTAAACTTGAGGCAGGGTCTGATGGTTCCTTAGCACTAAAAACTGAAGAGGTAATTCCATTTTGTTCAGGACATTTTTAGAGTAGTAACCTTTATATACTTCTCTTTGGATTCATCAGAGTGGCCGGCCACCTTTTTTCTTCTTGTTTCTTCAGAAGATGAGAACTTTTCTCCAAGACTCCTATTATTATACTACGATAACAGTTACCAGTTCAAAGCTGGATCCTATAGTAAATGATGCCAAGTATTTCTGATAAATGGAGATCTGCGTTTATTTTAAATTGAGCTATTAAATAAGAATGATTCCATTCAGCTACTCCGGGCTAATTGCCAGTGTAGCTGGGAGATTACAACGTTCTTATTTCTGAGTTCATCAGTGTTATAGAAAACTGAGGACTGGACAGACATTTTGTTTTTGTTTTGTATTTTTAAAGCATATTGAAGTCGCTCTTGAGAGCAGGAACTGTACAGATTGTTGTTGAATTTACAAATTCAGTTACCTGAAGTTACCTAACTTCTTTCTGAAGTTTTCTTCGAACAAATATCAGTAAGCATTTATATAAATTATTTAGAACTAAAAATTTTTCCTTCAAGTCTATGCCACATGTCTTTGCAGTGTTAAGTTTTATCTGGATTCTATTAGAAGAGTTTACATTTAGGGTGAGATTTTAAAAATTTCTGTTTTAGAATAGCATTGGAATTGTCAAATTTTCACCAATGAGACTTAGAAGAAATTCCTGTTAATCTTTGAACGTTTTTTACATTCTAGAATTATTCAGCCAGATTCTTTGATAACAGATAATAACAAAAACACAAGAAACAAGGGATATTAATTGCTATGTTTCTAAAACTGTACTCAATATAGCAAACCAAAAAAGGGCTAGCTTTTAGATTCGTTATTTCCTTTTATGGTTAAATGATAATGTATAAATACATAAAAAAAAATAACCCTGCCAACTGACATTAAAGTGGTTGATTTGTTTTTTTCCTGTCCCCAAAACTGAGGTCAGCCAGATGACTCAGTAAGCAAAAGCACTTGCTTACAAGTTTGATGAGCAAAGTTTATCCCTTAAGTCTGCTTAAAGGTGGAAAGAGAACCTGCACCACAGCCTTGCCCTCCACATGCATCACCTCAACACTAATAATGATGAGGATAAATAAAATCCTTGGTATCTAACATTCTAGTCATAGATGTAGTAATCAGGGCAACAAGGTCTCCACCTCATTGTGTGAGTTTTGCGGGGTCTTTTTGTACCATGTTTGAAAAAAAAAATTGTTTCCATTACTCAGTTATGTTTGTCTAGGGCCAATGTAATTGCTTTAGTAGAAAATGTCTTTTATTCAGTCAATAATATGAAAACTCATGGCTTCTATCCAATACGGATAGTTAAGTAAACCTTATATAATATAAAATTTGGCAATCTGATATCTATATGCAAAATACTGTTACTATTAGGTTATATTGAATGAATAAGAATTCTCTTTTTAGTGTTTTTCTTATGATGATCAATGAAATTTTACCATTTGATAATGAAAAAAAATTTTGGCACCTATGTGTGTGTATATATGTATGTGTGTATATGATGTTGAGCTTTCCGAATAGTATATTGTATATTTTTTTTAAAGATATAGATATAATTTGATCTTCTGATTCCTTTTTCTGAACACTTCCACTTAATGGTTTAGTTTTAGGGCATTGCTTCATAATGAAACTCTTAATTTGTTTAATTGAATTTTTCACCAATGATAAATGACTATATAATATTCTGTGTTTTGTGTTTTAGCTGTTTTTAAAAACTGGTTATAATTTAATTGAAGTATTTATTGAGCCATTCTTATAAATTGAGATGAAATTCATGCCTTTGTTCCTTAAATAAATGACTCTAAGGAAGGCAAAAATGCCTTCTTTACAATCTATGGACTTAAAGACTGAAATTGTCAATTTTAACGTAATGATGGGGAGGAATATGTATGGTGTGCATGTATAGAAAACACTGATGTATTTGCTCCACAAAGCAAAAACAAATTGTTTTGCTAGATTATTTAGTTTTCTTAAGAGCTAGGATGAAAATCTAAAGCTAAGGGAAGTCTCTTCTGTTTTTGCATGTGTGTGATTATAGATGAAGCAATAGTATTTTTTATTATATACTGTTACATTATTTTGAGTTTGAGTCATCTAGCTGAGCTGAGGCTTAGCCTAAGCAGTCAGTTACTAATTGCTATTATTTGTTAGACAAACACTGCTTTTATAGTAATATTGGAGTGGTGGAAGGTGGTGAATAGAAATAGGGAATAAAACAGGGTGATATATCATTTTTGTTTTATCACATTGTAGTATACTATTTTTTGTTTCTTTTACATTATAGATGCTAAACCTGACTTGAATAATTTTTCTTGCATATATAATTAGGTCATTTAGGTCACTATTTTGAGTCTTAGTCTTTTGGTATCTTATGGTCAAATACTAACATCTCTTAAACTTTATTTTATATTACCAAATTAGTTTAAACTGAAGCTCATTAAACAAAACAAAGCAAAACAAAAAAACCAGATTTTTTGTTTTTGTTAGACTAGGCAAATGATGCTCTTGTACAAATAAGTACTTTGGCTCTAGTATATGATCTTATTATAATGCTCCAATGTTTAAATATAAAATTACTATGTGTCTTTTAATACCACGCACTGGTCTTTTAGATCCTGTTTGTGTAGTTTCCTATAAGGTGGACTTGTTCTCTCAACATCAGTGCTAACTGATTTGCATCATAGGGTTAACATGCCAGTGTCCTTTTTAGTGTTGTTCCCGTTAAGATTGTTTTCTACAGATCAACCCAAGAACAGAAGTACATATAAATAGGCACTTCACTTATTTTCAATTCCTACTTATTATTTCACTAAGCTTTTAGCTATATTATATGAAATATAATTTTGACTGGAAACTGTGTCATATTTTCTAACTTGAGACACATGCTGTTTCTTTGAACTCATAGATGTTTAAAATTTTAGTTTCATTCTTTTAGTTAGCTTTTTATACAAACCTAGAATTTTAAAATTGGCTTTGACTTGGGAAAGTTTTTAACTTTAGTAAGTTAGTAAGTAATATTATGAAAGTTTAAAATAATAAACCTTGACCTTTGACCTCTGCTATTGTGATATTGTGTTAGTATTTAGCCAATGGTATGTGCCTATGTTCGCTTGAACATGGTGTTTGTGGGCTGTGCCTTATGTTATTAGCTTTTTGCTTTTGTCATTTTATATGGCTTGATGAGTTGGTTTCAGAAGACTTACTAAACAAATGGCAAAGTTCTTGCTGAATAAATACTGGTTTCTGGCCAGAGAGTTGTGGAAAACTGTGACCTGACTCTTAAAATTGTTCTGTGAGTAAATTCTTTGAGGATTGAATTACAAATAATTGGCACTTTCTAAGTTTCTGCAGAAGAACTTGATTGCTTTTGTAGCAGAAATGATTTGTATCTGTCCTTAGAGTTTTAGTTGCCCTTTCTCCCTTTCCTTTCTGTCTTGCTTATTTAACAAAAGTATGACCTACTGCTTTTCTGCCTGTGGTGCAGCATTATATCAGCCAGATTTCTATAATGTGTGTTACAGGATGACTTATAATCATTCCTAACTAATTTTTTTTTGTTCACTACTATTTGGATTGTCATACAGTAAGACATCATTATATGGATGCCTCTAACTGTGGAATCTGGACCTTTAATTATGTAAAAAAAGAAAGTAGTTGTAGCTAGTCCTGTTGATGGGAATCCAGGATATCTGTTTTAGGGGATAATACTTTAAAAATATTTTCTGAGTTTTGACAAAAGGAGTGTTTGTGCTTATTAAAACTAATATGCTAAGACCATGGATTTCTACTAGTCTACAATGGTGTGTGCACAAACCACACAATTTTCTTGCAAAGCTATTTAATTTGTGAAATTTTGGCTGTATGATACAAGGAGTTTAACTAGAACCATTCCTAAGCAGGCTGGCCTTCCCTCAGATTTTTTTTTTTCTTGTATCAATAATACTTGTGGTTTTTCACATTGAATATTTATGAGTATAGGAAACTTTGTCTTTTGCTTAGCTAATGTGGTTTAATTAATTTCCTGCTAACAAGAATATTAGGTTCATTATAAGAGAAAATACCTTAAAGCTAGTTTTTTATCTTTGACTTGAAAATTTGTTGACTCACAAACAACTTCCGCTCCTTCTGTTATCCCCTCCTCCACCCAATTCTTTAATACTTAGAGGGTTTAAGAAAGTTCAGTTAATAAACTTTTTATTATTAAATTATTAATATCAAGAGATTTAAATTAAAACTCAAAAATAATTAGAATTTAAAGGCAGTAGAATTTCATGTAGGGACAACCTTTTCTGTACATAGACAGAAGGAAAAAGACCCTTTTCTTTGTCATAGCACACTAAAGTATGCAGCATATTCTGATCCCTAGTTTTAAATAATGAGGGCTTGGATAGGGATGAAGAGAGACAAGACATACAGTTGGAAAGGTGGATCTTGACTTCACCTTTTGGCAGTGGAGATGTATATAAGGTCTGGAGAGTTCTGCCTACACATACACATATGAATATACACAAACACTCACACATTGCCTACACCTTTTCTTAGGTGTAAGGAAAACATTTTTCTGTTCAGTAACATGGGAGATTGAACATTTGTTTCTAGAGTCTTACCTTATTGTCCTACTTAGGTTTCTCGGTTGCTTTGATAAAACACTTAAAAAACCAATTTCATGGAAGGAACAGTTTATTTCATCTTAAAATTTCCAACTCCCTGGTCACAGTCCATCATTGAGGGACAATGGGGTGGAAAACTCAAGACAAGAACCTGGAGATAGGAACTGAAGTTGAGACTGCGGAGGGATGCTGCTTTCTGACTTGCTCTCCATGACTTTTTCAGCCTGCTTTTTTTATACAACTCAAGGTCACTTGCTCAAGGGTGGCATTGTCAACGATGGGCTGGGCTCCTCCCACAGCATCATTAATCAAGAATGTCCCAGGCCCACAGGCCATCTGATGGAGATAGTTCTTCAGTTCAGTTCCCTCTTCCCAGTGTCAAGTCATCAAAAAAAAAAAAAAAAAAATCAGTTCAGTTACAGTATCACATCCTGTCGGGTCCTTGAGCCTGTAGATGAGTCTTTAGAAGCTTATTGTATATGAAATTATTAAATCTGGGTTTATTTCCTTCTATTTTTTCAGGTAAAGTGGTATACTATAGTGTTAAGTACTTCTAAGATTTAAAGGTAATATTAGACTATTCTAATGTTTCTTGTATGTGTATATGCTTATCTTTGATTTTGACATTTGGATATTCCTGGACTCCTATGTCTTTCTCTTTTCAGAATCTTTAGAAGAACAAGATGTTGTTGATAATAGTACAGAGCAGAGCGATGACAGAATTCCAGTGACAGAGCAGACAAGCCAAGCGACTGACAGGACATGTGGATCAGAGGAGCCAGAGCCGAAACGAGAGACTGAGGATGATGAGACATCAGCAAATGGAGCCAAGTCACCAGTTCTCAGAGCTGAACCAAGTGGGGAGTCGCTGGTGATAGACCAGTAAATGATTCCATGTGCCTTCAACTGGATGTTTGCAGTCTTGTTGATGTTAGTTACTGCTTTTTTCTTGTGGTACTCAAAAAAAATGCCTTTTAGACATATGCTTAATACTGTTCAAATTGAGATTGCCTGGCAAGTCCTGTCTATTGGATATTGAAAATAAAAGCACGCAGTATCAATGAATGTGCAGAGACCCACAGAGCTGTTAGATACTTCGTGCATTCTAAAGTTTTTTTTTAAGAAAGCATTTTGTTTTCTACACTTAAAACTTGTAAATAATACCCACTTGGACATAGGAACAATTTTGGCTAGGAATAATTTCTTTAATAGTGTTTAAGGTTTGAAACATAAAATTAAGATTTGAATACTTCATCATTAAATTTTAACTCTTGAGATATTTGCCAGTGGGAAGGAAATATCTATTTAGGTGTTTACATTAAGTGATACTGAAAGCTGTAACCTTAATTACATAGGCATTGGTACGAATTCTCAATACGAATGCAACTGAACAGTCAAGTACAGTGTTTCTTTTGATGTTTTTATTTTATAGCTGGGCCAAAGGCACATGATGTATATAGTTAGTTTATGTTTACATATTAACAAATAGGAACTGCATCTGCACTTGACTGTACTTGAATTCTTAGTATTATTTATATTTGTAAAATAATGATGATATATAAATGAATTTGCGTGTGTGTTTTGTTAAGGAAAATAAAGATGACCTGGCAGCCGTTTTTCTTTGTTAAATATCTAGACTTTTTTGCATAGTGTTTTGATGGATGACTAGGTATCCAAAAAAAAAAAAAATCTTGGTAGGGAGAGTTTGCTGTATGATAAGTACATAGTAAATTATGATGTTTTTGTTTTCATTTAGACTTTCTTTCAGAGAAGTAAGAAATTCAGTGTTTTTAATCAGAAGTTAACATTTTCTGATTTTTGAAACACATTATGCCATTGTAGTTTTTAACTTTGAGAGACGAATATGTTTTTGGACTAGGTAGCTAACTGCTGATAAAGCTCATTGGATTGAGTTTGTATATCAAGGATCAGGTGGGAAGATTTTTGATTTAGAGTAGTTCTTCCTGAACACAATATGTAACTTATTCTAGCTTCATTTATTGTGTCTTCTCCAATATTGAAACCACTAGAAGTGAAGTTATTATGCCATAGGGGAGACATGTTAGCGTAGTATATCTGGCTACTCTTAGTTATAAATGTTCATTTAAAAGTTTATTTTTATGATTGAATCTCATTTGACATATATTAAAGAACCCAGTTTGTTAATTGTCTGAGGCAGTTTAGTTTAGTGCCTATAGATTCAAGCACAAAGAACTAGACTTGAATATCAGTTTGTATGGTTGGGCATTTCACCTAACCTCTCCATGTTTATTTCATCTGTAAAATGGGAAGAATATTTGTTTTTCATAGGTACTGGAATAATAAAAATAATTTAGATGATGTGCCTAGCTTTATTGCTGGATAATTAATAGATACTAGGTTACATGGTAGAAATTATTATTATTATTATTATTGAAACCTTTGTGAAATATAGAAGGTACATAGATTCTTTCTATGGCAGATAATGAAATTTTAAAAACATGAACATTTAGTTCAGTTGCTCTGAACAGAAACAGTTTTCTTCACTAATGTCATATGCACGTCTAAATAATAGATTAAAGAAATGGAGAACTGAAATATGAAATATAGTCCTTTTAAAAATATTTGTTTATTTTTATGAGTATGAATGTTTTGCTTGCACACACTAGGTACCTGCAGAGGCCAGAAAAGGGAACTGGATCCCTTGAAATGATAGTTACTGATGACTGTGAGCTTCCACATGGGTGCTAGGGATCAAAGTTGGCTGGAAGAGCAGGAAGTGTCCTCAATCACTAAAGCTGTCTCTGCAACTTCATATAACTTTTTTATTTTTTATCACTAGCTGTGTGTGTATGTGTGTGTGTTAATAGCATCTTGTTAAGTCTTGTCAAAAGCATCTGTTGAACAGTCCTGGAAGATGAGTACTTCAGAGAAAAGGAATTTAATGATGAAACCAAGCAGATATAAAATACATCTCTAAAAGGAAATAAGAAGGAAGGGCTAGAGAGATGGCTCAGCTGTTGAGTGAGCATGCTCTTTCTTACAGAGTGCAGAAATTTGCTTCTCAGCACCCAGTTTAGTCACCTCACTCCCTCCCGTAGCTCCAGTGCAGTGGATCTGATGCCTTCTATCTGGCCTCCTAGGACACCAAACTCGTGCATGCTCTTCCCCACAGATACATATAATCAAAAATAAAAATCCAAATCTTAAAAGGTTAGTAAAACTAACACAACAGAGAAAGTAATTGGCATATTTTAAAACAGAGAACCTTATTCTGATGTTAGGACAATGGCTGAAGAGACCGAGACTCTGTCTCTGATTATTGAGACTAGTGGGAATGAGGGAAAGCAAGCTGATAACCAGAGAGTGACTTCCCTGCTCACAAACGGTCATTGTGTCCAGTGTGACCTACAGGTCGGGTTTAGCTTCTCTCTCTGTCTTTCCTACCCACATTCTTCTATAGCCATACGAGTCTCAATTCTGTGGCCATACTTTGTCCTTTCCTGCCTTGTCAGCTTTAATTCTTTTTTCTGACAGAGATCATGTGCCTCATCTTTCTGTCTTGAAGCTGACCCACTGCCTTTCAGTCCTGTATGGTGCCACATCGTCTTTGCTCAGTTCTTACTGCAGGGCGTTTTGTTTTCTCTTCAGCTGTCTTCACAGTTTGCATTTCTCTCTGTGTTGAGGGTCCAGCAGTGCCCCACTCATTTGTCATGTGAGTAACTGGCAGTGGATACTCTCCATTCTTGGCAGGTTGATTTGGCTGAGTGTTCTTTTTTCCTTTAGGTTCTGGACATACACTGCCATTATCTTCTCCGGTTTCTTGATTCTGGTGTCCTTTGAATGTTGGTATTCCCTGGGTTTTGCCTATCATCAGTTCTTTACTCTGCACATTTATTCTCTGGGAGCTCTCCTCGGTGCCCAGGGATTTAATAATTATTGGCTGCCTATGAATGTCAGATCTCTAGCTTGCTTACTTTTCTTCATAGCCATGTATTTACCCACTTACTGCTGTGGTATTGTGAAATGAATATATTTTTAAAGGAACACTTGTTCAAACTTGTTTCTCATTTCACTAAATAGTATCAGTATTTAAGCCTCTTCCTTTCCTTCTGTAGTCAAACTGTTCATCCCAACTCCTGAACACCACCTGTCCCCTAGGATATTGCAGATTGTAGCATAGTCTGGATTTGCAACTTGTGGCCTCAGCTTCCTGGGTATTGGGTCATTTTCATTTCTGTTAACCACCATATCTTGCTTTCCTCTGTCTCATTTGAATTATAGTAACAATACATTTGCATTGTTCCATCAAACAACATGCTGCCTGCTGTATATATGTGTGTTTACACACAGTTTTCTTTGTTTCTTTGGTGGGAATAGTCCGGTGAAGATTTTTATATCTTGAGTTATAGGAGAGAAACAAGATGTAGAGAGAATAAGCAGATTTCTCTGTCCGATGCAGTGAGTTCTACATGTGGTTTGTGGAAAATCGGAGGTCCGAATGTAAACAAATGACTGACTATGACATTTTCCTTCTAGTCTTTGGAATTGAACCCATGGCCTCATAAATGTTAAGCACAGCCCTGCTACTGAAATATTCTTCCAGCTCCTAAAAGCCTTACACTTAGTCATCATGGAATTGCCTGTTAATGCATGCCTCCATCATCTCAGGTTATGAAATCTGCCTTCTAAACTGGTTTATCTGTCTTTATCTTGGTGCTTTCCTATCCATTCTGTGCAGTTCAGACCTTTGCTTCTGCTTCCATGATTTCTGTGTTTGAGAGTGGAGATCTGGACTTACGGTACTGGCTGACAGTGCCCAGTGCATTTTTCTTCCTACTGGGCTCGGACATTTTTTGTTTGCATTAGAACTACTGTCACTACTGCCTCCCTTTAGCACACACTTTCAGTATACAGACACTTTCAGTATACATACAGTATACAAAGTTTTTCCTGGCCTCATAGATTTCTTAAGCTCTTGCTCCTAAAATACCTCCTGTTTATGTAGATTCCTATCTACATAAACTCAATATAGTTGTTGAATTGAGGGGTAGCTCCACTTGGAACCCAAAGTTTGACATCTTATTATTTATTAAACAAAGCATTTTCATCATGTTCTCATTGTGCATACACACCTTCACAGTAGAATCAGGTCTGTAGCTGTGTGTGTGGGGGAGGAGGAGACTGATTTTAATTATGTGATGATTGTTATTATACACTGAGTTCTATAATGCTGAATGATTGTCAGTTTTAGGTCAGGGACAGTGGGCATCTGGGCTAAGTCATATCTAACTTTATGGAGGACATTTCCTATTGAATCAAATTTTCAGTGTTTCAATCTTGGTAAGTTTAGGATTTAACGACTTGTTTCCAGCTGAACTTTAATTACCATACAGACTGTTAGATTTTTGTATGGATCAGTAGAATGGGAGGATAGCTGTCTTGAGAGGTTGTCAGCAATGGATCCTTTCTAGGATGATAGCAGAAAAAAAGTATAGAAGACATTAGATACAGTTCACAAACTATAGAACCATCAAAAAAAAAACAAAAAAACTCTAGTACCAATTAATAATGAATCGGAGTAAAAATGGTTATGTATTGAGACCTGTAAGATCATAATGATTTTATAATGATGTTCTTTCAAGTTTATTAAATTTCTAAGTATATACTACTGGTCAGTAGATAAATATATTTTGAATGTAGATAGTTACATAAATATGCAAAAGTTATGTCTTTGAAAACAAAAACTGAGTGCAGAATTAAAACCTGATTTAATTATCAATCTGTGAGCAGTTTGTCTCATCTTATTTTAAGTAGTTGGCATTTTCTGCTTTTATTTTTTTTACTGTTACCTTTAACCTTTTTAGGGCCTGAGAGATGACTCAGTAGGTAAAGGTAGGCACCTCTTGCCAAGCTTGATGACCTGTTTGATTTCCAATACCCATATGATAGAAGGATAGAACTAACTTTCTCAGGTTGTCCACTGACCTCTGCATGCCTGCTGTGGCACCTGTATGGTCATACATATACACAAATGAAATCAGTGCAAAAATAAAATAATTGAAAAGAATTGTTGAAGTTGGTGCTGAGAAAGTGGGTTTTTGTTTGTTTGTTTGTTTGTTTGTTTGTTTTGTTTTTAAGCATGGGGACCTGAGTTTGAGTATGCTGCTTCTATGTAAAAGCTGAGTATGGTTGCTTGGGCTCTCATCCCATCACTGATGGGTGATGACAGGTGGGTTCAGGAACATGCTGGTCATCCCTCCCTTTTTCCTTTGGCATCAAAATTGATAAATGTTGCAAGTACTCTGAGAAGATTAAAAGGTGTTTTTAAAGCCTCCTTCAGTCCAGATTTGTGTGAAAGAAGCCAAATTTTTAGCTACTCAAGACTTTTACCAGATTTCTGGCATTTGATTTAGGAAAACTAGGGAAAGATGTATTTCCATGGAAATAAACATATTTTAGTATGCTTTGAAGGATGTCACAGGCAGAGTGTTTCGTGCACATATTTGTAATGCCTCTGGTCAGGCTTATGCTCTAGGTATCCCATGCATTCTCTTAGGGTTCTTCCCATGACTTTGAGGAGAGAACAGTGTCACATAGGGATTAAATTTTCTTAAAAGTATTTTGTTTATGAAGCTGAAAATAGAATTTAAACATGGTGACTGTAATTGTTTTCACCATTTGTGAGTACTTCTTTGGTAGTTGAAAGAATTAGGCTAAGGCTGTTCAGTTCTTCATGCCTGTATAGTATCTCACATGTCATTTTGCAGGAAACACTTGGTTGCTTGTTATTTCTGCTTCTCAGCTCTCATTGAATATTGAAGATAGAACATGTTTCTTAGTTATTGTCTCCCTCTTGATCTGAAACCAAAGTAAACCAGAACTTGGCACAGGATGTGCTACATATAGTCAGAAAGTACATTCCTATTGCTAAGTACTGGACTTTGTTTACCAACACCAGAGGTCGATGTGGTATTTCTGCCTGAAATTGCTATGAATGATGGAGTTAGGACTAGAGAGCAAGTACTTGGCCTAAGCACTAATTGAGGGCTAGGATATATTTCTGTTCTTTTGGTGCCTGACATAGAAGAGCCTCAGTAACATGAATGAACTAAGCTGGAGATGACCTAAGCACACCTGATGGGATGGGACTGGAGAAAGCATGACCTTTACTCAGAAGGACCTGTTACTTGAGCTTTATGAATTTCAGGTAAGTTCATTTGGGTTCATCAATCCTTTCCTTGATTCCTTTAAGATATTTTAAAATATCATATATACGCACACACATACTCAGTTTCACTATACACCTCCCACTGGCCTTGAATTTGCTATGTAGCCCATACTGGCCTTAAACTCACAGAGATCCACCTGCCTCTGCCTCCAGAGTTCTGGGATTGAAGCATGTACACCACCTCCACACCAAGCTCTATATTTTTACTTATTTGCAACCATTTGATGCAATTACTGATCTTAGCTTAGAGCTTTCCTTAAATTGCTGCTTTTTGACATCTGGATCTAGTGGGGCCTAGAATCACATATACCCCTACATGCTAATTGAAGAATATTTCTCTTTGAAATATATAGCCCAGCATATATATTTTAATGTTGAGTACTTGCCTCAAAGAAAAACAGCAAAAGAAAATGGATCCTGTGCTTATACAAGTATAATTAAGACATTCCAATGTGTGTTTCATAAACTATAAGCTGTTTGCTAAAAGTGAAACTGGCTACTCCTGTCTTACTGTCTATAGCATGAAACTCTAGGAGTTGAAACATCTTTATTTTTTGGAGCAAACTTATTCTCAACTATGTGTTTATATAGCTACAGTGTGGATTTTCAGATTAGAATGCTTTGGGTTTTATAAATGAAACAATACAGATTGAAATAAAGTTGATATTTGTGAGACCTTTTTTGGTTGATTGCTGTAGGATTCTTAGTGTTCTTTCTAGCACATTTTTCTTTTGGGTTTTGAGGACCTTTTTTGTTTTTGTTTTTTGTTTTTTTCACACTTTTTAAGTGTGAGACCTTTTCCCCCTTAAATACAGTAAGCTCTTATAGTCTGGTTTATTTCAAAATAATGGTAGCCAGGCAAAATTGTTCAGTTGGTAACTGCCAAGCGTGGTCACTTGCGTTCAGTCTCCAAGACACACATGGTAAAAGCAAAGAACTGATTCCAGAAAGTTGTGTTCAGCCTTCACACCATGGGCCATGACAGTGTGCCCACCCCAAATAAACCAGCCTCCTGAAAGCATGCCTTCTTCCTGCTGTTCCCACCTCTCCTCTCCTAGTGTTCCCTGATCACTGCTTGAGAGATTAGCAGCTCTTCAGATTTCAGTAGATTTTGAAGACCAGATTGTCCACCCAGCAATGCTGGTTTTGAATCCAGGATGTCACACGACTGCTAAATTGTGTGTCAGCAGGGTTGTGTGTGCGGAGTTGGAAGAGGAGCATGAAAAGCAATGACTTGTCTTTCTGATGAGGAAGCTAAATTTCAGGCTACTGCATTCCAGATGAGTAGTGAGGATTATGGCAGCTAACACTTCTGTTCTCAATAGTGCTTTCCACAGACGCACAAATGATTGGTGTGCTACAGGGCTTATCTCTAAAGAGTGATTTATGTCCTTAGTTTTGCATCATTGTCCACCAGGCACTGTCCTCTGTCAGAGGGCCTGTGCTATTTAATTTTTTAGACCTTTGTCTTCATTAGTATAGCAATTTTTGCTTGTAATCATTGTACTAGACCTCGCTGATAATCTAAGATACTGTGAGATTCATAGTACTGACATCTAACCTTGCCACTGCCTTCTTGACCCTTCTGCTTCCGAAACATGGGTTCTGTTCTTTTTTTCTTTTAAAATGTTTTTTTTTTAAAAAAAAAAAAAAAAAAAAAAAAAAAAAAACCAAGGTAAAACCCCATCTATTTTTTGCACATATTGTGGGCAGTTTAAAGGTTGGTCAGAATCAAATATTGTGCTTTCAAAGTTGATAATGTATGAGTGCAGAAGGTTGACCTTTGCTACATAGTCATACATCAACATGACATGAGCAGTAGATGCAGCAATTACCTGTAGTGTATTGGAATGGTGCTTTAGTTTTTATCTACCATGCAATTGTTGTAAAAAATTAGAAGTGCATTTAAATCCCCATTATGAAATTGTAAAATTTAGAATTTTTGGAAATAGTTGTAATTTATATATTTATTTCAACACAAACTTGGTCTTCATAAGGTCCACTTGTTCATTAATAAAGATTGTTAGTTATTGCTCTGGTAACAAGCAGATTAATGTAAGGCTATTTGAGAATAGGATCTTAAGACACAACTCAAAGAACTTTTACCAAATGATTTTTTAAATACATATGCCGGTGGCCAATTAAAACATTTAGAGATAATAAGGAACTTTTTATTGTGATCCAATGCTGCATATGGGCTGTGCCATCTGTAGGATTTTTGTCCTAGTGTGTCATTTAGCCATTTTCCCTTTGATGAATCCTGTCCATTAGCCTGTCATGGGAGATGGAAATGAGATTGGGACCCTGTCCTCAAGAGTTCACAGTGCTTGTAATGCCCCATAGCATCAATCATTCAAAGATAGGAAGTTTTGAAATGAAAACAGTGACTCAAATGTATATTGGACAGTGTGACTCAGAATGATCAAGTTCTTCCTGTAGTTCCCACCCTGTCTTCATCTCTCTGTGACTCAGTTTACCATTTTATTAGTTCTCTTTAAATCCCTCCTTTTTTGATATGGAGGTTGTTAGTAGGGATGGAAGGAGTTCCAAGAGCTCTGGGAATGCTTTTGTATACTTTTGTATGTGTGTACATATTGACCTTGGAAGATAACACAGACTTCATTTAATTTCCTAAGAGGATCAGGAGTTGGGGAGGGGGGCAGTTGTGCCACTTCTAAATGATTATTCATCATTATAGTAGTGTTTACACTGATGTTAAAAAGCAATCTTTCTTCAAGTATTAGAAAATTCTTCAAACTGTCCTTACAAACAGAAGCTGCACTAAGTAGCCAAAATAATGGAAAAGCGTGTTCAGTGTGTTTTTGGATTCACTATAGCTTTATTGATGATCACTCATGTATTGAAGAATGGCTTGAAATGTGTCATATTTTTAAGTTTGGAAGATAAGATGGAGTGTTGTGAGGAATCATAGTACATTTTGTATTGTAGATATTATATTTCTACTTATTCCATTCCATTTCCTTCCTGTTTCCCAGTTCTTCCCTCTTAGGAAGTTCCTGCTCCTGCATGATGTCATAAAGTTGATATTTCTCACTCACATCTACTTTTCTCTGTCTTTTTTTTTGTTGTTCTTTCAGTTCTGGGCTTTTAACCGAAGGCTTCCTATAAGCTCTCAACCACTGACCTTTATCCCAGCACTGAAAATTCCTGTTTTACAACTTTTTATCTCTTTAACACACTGTTTTCTCTCCTGTGGGCTTCCTTTTTTTTAGCATTTAGTCCTTTCAGTTTGATTAGTTTATCAATTATTTAATACTCCTCTATAATTAGCTATCTTTGTAACGCAACATTGGGTCTGAGCAATTTTCTTCTTGTAGCTATTTTTACACGAGCCGCTGTTACTAAACTCCAGGCTCAATCACTGTCTGCTTGTTATGATCGGAGGCCTTGTGGACATCTGCCACCAAGAAGAGACTAGACCCTTTAACTACCATTTTACAGACCTGGAACGGACGCCAATAGTAATGAGTTTCCCCTCCCTGCAGACAGCTGAGGTAATAAATGCACAGATACATAGTACTAGTTCTTGCCTCAATTTCTTAATTTTTTTCTGCATTTGGTTTTTATTTTAAGTTTGAATTACTTGATATAGTGAAAAAATGATCATAATGGAAGGTGGTGTCTTTAATTCCTTTAAAATTCTTTTTAAATGTTAAAACAATGGTGTGAAAAATGCTTGTTTGGTATTAAGAGAAAAGTGAATACAAAGTTACAGTGCATATGTTCTGATCTTATGAGAATTCAGGTGTGTGTGTGTGTGTGTGTGTGATGTTGGACATAAATAAAAGAACTTAAAAGAAATACAACAATGTTTGACTATTTCAACTGTGAGATATGCATTATTTTTTCCTTTTCTCCTCATGTTTTCTAAATTTACTATCAAAATTCACTACTTACTCTTAATTTATTATATCTACATTTACTATTTTAAAATATAGAATGACAGTTTATAACAAATTACTGTTACAGACAGATTGCCAGATCTCAGTTTATACACTTAGTTCCAAATTCACATTTTAATATGTGAGTCTTCTGGGAAAGAGTTGACTTAAATTAAGCTTCAAATGTGGGAGAGAATCAGTCTGGGAAGAAAGAGTTTATGTGAGCAATAAAATCTAGAGACCTCTGTTATCTACCTAGATAATTGATTGGAGGAATGAATGTTTTATGAATGATACCAAGTTAATAATTAGGCAGGAACCATGCTCAGATCACTTACAGTAGCTTAAAGCATTCTCGGCTTGTCTGGTGCTTTGAAGGTCCTTTGCCACATTTACATATTTCTTCTGCCTTCCTTTATGTGCACATATATAGATATGCACAGTTCATTAATTCTTCTAATTAAGAGAAATGAATCAAAGCTTTTGTCTTTTAATAAGTACTTTATTATATTCAATATGGTGCCATAATCTTTGATCCCTTGAAATATTTCTTTGGACATCTCACAACTAAGCTCTGTAGATACTGGGTTTTAAGTGTGTTCAAATAATTTCCTAAGATTGGCTTTGGATATAAATTTAGAAATGATTATGCTACAGTATGTAGTAATGCATGCTAGTATAGTTTGGTCTAGAATTTTTTTGGAACAAAGAACAGTTACTACAAAATATGATACAAGCCTCACCAAGTCAGAATTTATGACAATTTGTAATAGGCTTGAAAATTAATTTTACTATTTAGGAAATTAAAATACAGATAGATTTATAGTATATGTGAGATTTTGTAGGGTCATTACTAAAAGTAACATGTTTTAAATGTCTGACTATGTATAGCAGTGTACTTGGAGGCATTTTGATATATTAGTTTCCTATGGGGTGGAACTGTTATTGATTACTTAATATTTATTCAGCCCATTGTAAGATATGTTATATTCATAGTATTATTTGATCCTTAAAATGATTCTTTGGAATAGATAATTTTTACCCCATCTTGTAGATAAGGAAACTGATGTTCAAAGTTAATCGACTCCTGTAAGGTCCTGTAAGTGGTAGAGGCAAGATTTGAACTTAAATTGTGTAAATATTTCATGTATCCCCTATTTCTAAACCTAATTCTTTTTTATTGATTCTTTGGGAATTTCACATCATGCACCCCCACCTCACTCATTTCCCAGTGCTTCCATGTCCATCCTCCATCCTTGTAGCCTACCCCCAAAAGAAAATAAAAAATGATTTAAAAAACCCCACTTCGCGTCTCCATCTTGCCCTCCTCTTCATCACATATTTGTTCGGCATGGTGTATTAGAAGCTGCAGCATGTCACACAGTGTACCTTTTCGCCCAAACAATTTTATGTGCAAATATTCCTTACAATGAGTTGTTGGTCTGGTTCAAGGCCTCTGGCTTCTGATACACCATCAATAACGGTATCCTCATTGAGGTGCCTCTTGCTTATCCTGTTGTCCCAGCCATGGAGATCCTTTGGCTATGGAACTGTAGGACTTCATGCACTCCAGCAGGACATAGATGGTGCAGATGTTGTGTTAAGCTAACTCAAAGCCCTAGATGTGAGCCTGGGTGGTAGCTTCTCCAGGAACTGCCCTTCAAGCAAAGGGTGGGACCATCTCTCCAGGACCTACAGCTTCTGAGGCCAGCTCTCAGGTTGCAGTAGCCAGTGATAGGTAAGTCCAGCTCTCCCAAAGCTGGCAAAGGATGGAGCAATCTCTCCCAGAACCAGGCCTCTGGGATCAGCTCTCCTGCACCTACACCCCTAGGCACACCTTTCCTGATGCAGCAGCCATTGACGGGCAGAACCAGCTCTCCTGGAGTCAGCAAGGGGTGGGGCCAGTTCAGCACTACCCACAGATATCAACAGCTTTGGTTGGCATCCACATGGCCTTTAGTGGTAACACAGGCTACAAACATCAACACAGACCTTGCCTGCAGTAGAGCCATGAATCTAGACATGGGGCCCTTGGCTATAGCTCAGGCCCATTGTCACCATGGCCTCAGATGGCAGCCCAGATTGGTCTTTGGTGATAACATAGGCCATGGGACATCAACATAAACCCTGGCAACAGTAGGGCCACAGGGCAAAATATGGCCCTTGGTAGCAGCACAGGCCCAGACATCAATGGCCTCTGGTACAGCTCAGTCCACTCACATAATATGCCTGGTCCTCATGGCCATCATGTCACCACTTCTCCCCCTCTCCACAGCCACAAACCACTTTGCTTCTCTTTCTCTTCCATTTCTCCACCTCATTATTCCTTCATTGTCTCTAGTATCCTCCACTCAACCATTTGTTAAGGTTTGGTTTTTACTAACATTTTCCTTTATCTAAGGCACTTTAAAATGATTAAAGTATACTGTAATAATAATTTATAGCAATATGTTATCAATATTTGAAGAGGTAAAGAATATACTGGAGAATTTATTGACCAGGTTTTCTGAAGCTCTGTTGCAGATATTAGGAAGCTGAAAAAGAGTATTCTGCTACCTACTTACTTCTCTAGCAGCAGGGATACTGTGTTCATTGTGCTTGCACTACTCACTATAACTCTTTTAGTTATAAGACGGAATTACTTTGCAAATAACACAAAAAATGATTGAAAATTTTCTTTATATAAATGCACAAATGCATAAATTATATTTCTATTCTTGGTGCTGAGTGAATTTCTAAAACATTTACATTCTTTGATTCTGTGTCATTTAATAAATTGTCTTTCAGCTAAGCATGACATATGCCTGTAATCCCAGGACTTGGAAGGCTGGGATAGGTGGATCACAACTTTAAGGCCAGTCTTGATTACAGGACTGTTCCAAGGCTAGGATGGACTATATAGTAGAAAACTATCTGGAAAACCAACCAACCAATCGACTACCCACCTTAACAAAACACTGTTGTGGAATATTAGTTTTAAGATGTGTTACATGTGTTTATATGATAGGTTATTTGTTTAACGATGCAATGATGTGTTCCATTCTTTTATGCTGTATTTGTTTAACTTTGTGAAGCTGTGTTACTTTGCCTGCCTAAAACACCTGATTGGTCTAATAAAGAGCTGAACAGCCAATAACTAGGCAGTGAGTAGGGCTGCCAGGCAGAGAGAATAAATAAGAAAAATCTAGAGTGAAAAATAAGGAAAAAGAAAAGGGGGACTCTAGGGGTCAGCCATTCAGCCACACAGCCAACCATAGGGTAAGAAAGCAGAAAGATATATAGAATAAAGAAAGGCAAAAAGCCCAGAAGCAAAATGTAATTAAAGAGAAACAGGATAATTCAAGTTAGAAAACTAGCTAGAAATAAGCCAAACTAAGGTCGGGCATTCATAAATAATAAGCTCCCAATAAGTATTTATTTGAGAGCTGGGTGGTGGGCCCCAAACTAAAAATTCAACTACATTTAGGCATCCAGTGTGGGACCATATTTCCATAGAGCCTGAAAAGCTAAAAAAGAAAAACAAAAAGATACAGTTTCTTTAAGAGTCTTTGCCTTACACCAAGCCCATGATTAGGGGGTACCTTAAGTAAGAAAGAAAAGCTAAGTTAAAAAGGCCTGCCACAGCACAAACATCAGCATTCTAGACCTCTGGGGGCATTGAATGCAGTTCCTGTCGAATGGACCACCGACTGGGCCTCAAGCTTTAGGCTAATTCTCATGAATTTAGAATTGGGCAGAGCCAGCCACCAAAGCTGCATCAAGGACCCAGCTGTAGTTTAGCAGATTAAACTTTGCTCACAGGGTTAAAAAGGCTAAAAGATACACAGTAAAATAGGTCCAGATGGAAAAACCTCTAAGCAGCTTCCAGTGTGCTTTACAATGTGCATAGGCTTAAGAAAGAAAAAGAGTATGAACAGTCATAGAAAGAAGAAATAGTCTAAAAATAGTAGTCATTAAAGAGAGAAGTAAATTTGTGTGTGTGTGTGTGTGTGTGTGTGTGTGTGTGTGTGTGTGTGTGTGTGTGTGTGTGTGTGTGTGTGTAGAAATGGGAAATACACAGAGAGCCTGGATCCTATATGTTGTGTTGATTTCAAATTTTTTTATTGTTAATAACAGCTGCTAAGAGACATGGGATTAAAAATACTGTTGAAATAAACCAGCCTGAATATTTAAAGAATGTCCTAACTTTAAAATGGAAGAAAATGTATTTGTCAAATTGAAGTAAAAAATGCTTTGGAGAAGAGATTTTGCTTTTGTTACTACAGGAAACAAGAGGCTGTGGATTCATTCCAGGCTAATATATGTTAGAGTGCGGTTTTCTGGCCCAGGGCGACCAGAGGCCCAGACCCACAGACCTTCAGCCCCAGATCCCTTAGCTGCCCGCCGCTGCTCAGGCCCCCAGAAATGACTCAGACACTTATATTAACTTCATGCTGTTTGGCCTATGGCTCAGGCACATTTCCATTAAATTGTCTGCCATGTGGTCTGTGGCTCTCCTGTGTTCCTTACATGTTGCTCCTTTGGGCTTCTGGCTTGGTCCATCTGACTCCGCCCTGCTTCTCCTACCTATGCTCTGATTTCTCCTCCTACTTTTTCTATGGTGCCTGTCATGAGCTAAAACAGCTCCTTTATTTAAAGATTGATATTCACAGCAAACAGAAAGGCATTCCCACATCAAATATACATCTAGTCTGATCAAGAGAAACCTCCTGAAACTTGAAGGTGATATATATCAACAAAGATTACTCAAGTACTTGGCCATTATCTCAAATTTTCTCAGGAACTCTTAAAAATGTCTTCACCCACACACAATAGGAAACAATCTGGAAAACATAACACCCACATCCCCAAGAGATGGAATGGGTGGTCTTTGGTTATTTGGTGGGTCATGGATGTTTGTTATCATTTAAGGAAATGTAGGAATGTAGGATAAAAAACTTAATTTCAGATATTTCACACTGGTATGGATTTTGGTATATTGGTACAAAGTTAAAGTTAATTTTGTTATAATATATATGTATATATTTCTCTGCTCTCATTTGGGGTATTCTGCTTATGCAGATCATTTAAAAATGCAATGTATGAATAAAAATGAGGCTAGTAGTTAATCTATAAAAATTAAACTTGTAATCACATTAGGTATGTTTTCAAGATTAAATGGGTATATTTTAGACAGATAAATGATTTTCAAAATCTTTAAAGATTTATAGAATATGGCATTTAAAATGTTTAATAACCTAAGGTTTTTATGACAGTGAGACACAGCTGATCCTGGCAGTACCAATTAACTTTATAAAAGGATGATGGGTATTGAGGAAACTCCATAAGAGTTTTCTTTCATTGTAGCAAGGCTAGCCGTTTGAGCAAGAAACTGCTTTTGCTTTGACTACTTGACAGTATGCTGTATAAACTAAAGAAGCAGGACCCACAGGAACTTGACTGCTGAACTTTGCCAAAACAAGATGGGATGGTCTTTCCAGGTTCCTACTTTATAGAAGAGTTTGTCAGAAATTCTGAAGGACAAAGGATAGCAAATGACAAACTTTGTTCTTCAAATTTTCTGCTTCTCTTAAAAGTCTGCCAGGTACTCTGGGCCTGTAGGCTGAAGATGAATGCCCCAGTGTTGCAGAGGAACTAAGGTTGACTGTTCAGACAGTCAGATGTCTCTGTCATTTCTAGAGTTTTGGAAGTTGTTTGCAGTGCACTTCTTGTTTACTAAGGTATATCACATCCTTCTGGGGTCTGTGATGGAGATAAAGACTAATAATTAGAGTATAACTTTTCCTTTGTTATGAAAGAAAGTAAACTAGGTATAAAACTTTGGAGTCATTAAGATGGAATGGATTGTGGAATGTTTTCTCTGAATTTGCTAAATACAAATGAACTGACTATTGTAAATGTAATTCTTAGTTGATGACTGTATTTGTTGTATATAGTTTTTTATGTTAAAGTTAAAACCTTTCATTTTTATTTATACAGAAAGGAAGAAACACCTTTCCAACAATGTATTCTCTTAAAGTATTAAAAGAATTATGCATTTATTGTCTCATCAAAATGTTTGTTCTGAGTCCACATTTTTGGTTTGGTTTATGCAAAAAAATGCAGACTTCTGCACAGAATGGATGTTCACTGGGGAACCAACGTTCCTTAGGTAGCTTCAGCTTCCTGTCTGCATAGTTCTTAGAAAACAGTACTTCTCTACAGTTAGACTGAATTCTTTTTATAAAGCACTGTGCCTCGGTACCAGTATTCACTTTCATTGAGATTTAAAGTTTTTCACTAGAATGTTAAAAATCTTAGAGAATTTTTTGTCCTCTGGGTTTTTGCTTTGGTATAGTAGAAGCTAGAGAGGGAAGAGGGTATGAGTGGCTGCTACCCATAGTTCCCAAGCCCAGAGCCTTACCCAGAGGAGCGGGTGACAAAGAATTGTCTTTCTTCATTTAATCTTGTGAATCTGCAAATCTTGTATGCCTGGCTCCTCTCATCTTAGACTCCCAGATGTCATCTGATGTCTCTAGATTATGTGCACCCAACACTTTCACCTCAAGTACTTTGCATATTCTGTTGAATTTGGGGTGAAGATCGACCTTTTTCTTAGTTCTTTATAAATTTACATGTGTTTTTCATAATTCCTATTTAAATGTAGTTCTTATACTGGGCTAGTTGCAAAAAGCACACTTCCTATAAATACACATTGAAGCAGATTAATGTGAGACTCTGGGAAGAGAAATGGATTGTCCTTTTCCAACCACTTCTGCTGACAGTCTCAAGAGCAGTTCTAGGACCTGACAATCAGCCTTTGCAGGGAATGGCATCCTTTCTAGAAGTCCAGGTAACTCTTTTTTTAATTGAACTTAATTTCTATTTTTATGCTGTCTTCCTTGAATCCCAAGATTCCACATAGTTATTTCTCAACCATTTTGAAACACAAATTCTAATTTGTATTTAACGAAATCCCAGAGCCAGATATTGGGGGAAACCGAGAATGTCAGCGAGAGGAAACAGACCACAGTCAAATCTCATCCAGCCAACTTCTCAGGTTAAAGCTCTCTTCCAGGTTCTTCAGCCTGGCTCCTATGGCTTCTACAGAATAAATCTCTGTCTTCCTACACCTGCCTTAAGTACCTTCTTCCCCCAACTGTTTCACTTCCAGGTGCAACTTTACATCATATTCTAGAGTTAAAGGTGTGAGCTACTGCTATTTGGTAGTTAGGTCTTGAACTCACAGAAACACAGAAAGATCTCGGTCTCTGTAGTTATGGGATTAAAGGCTGAGTCACCACTCTCCGATCCTCCTGGCTTGACTGTGGGTGGATCTGTTCTCTGATATTTCAGACTGGTTTTATGAAATATAAAATATATCACCATACCATTTAACTCATTTTTTTCCCTGAGAGGATTGTATCTTTAATCATTTAAGCATAGCTATTACATGAGAATTGTAAAGTAAAATGAAGCTAAAGAGACTCCTGATTGAAAGCTAAAATTACAGGTGCTTAAAAACCTCTTCCAATAAACCTATATTGAAAATGTTCTTGTATTTTGTTTCAATGGTCTATACTATTAAAAAGACACACATAATATGTAGCTCAGTGTAAAGAGTTCTTGCCAGCATGTGTGAGGCCCTGGATTCTATCCTTAATACCACAAAAGTGAGTGAACAAAAGCAAAGTTTATACTTTAACTTGTGTAAGATTGTGATTCCTTTCACATCTCAGTTTTTGTTGGTTTAAAACAATCACCTGTTTACTTAAAGGAATTTATTCGTCTTATTAAAGATTCTGCAGATCTAGAGAGATGGTTCAGATGTTAACAGCACTCAGTTTTCTTGCAGAAAACTCAGGTTCATTCCCAGCACCTACATGGCACCTCACAACCATCTGGTCATCCCTGTTTCAAGAGCTTCTTCACTTTCTTCTGGTTTACTTGGTAACCAGGCATGTATATGGTGCACAGGCATACATAAATGCAGACTTATACACATAAAATAAGAAAAAAATTCTTTAAAAACCATGTCTATTTGTTGTAACAATATTCACACTTCATAATGTATAAATGTAAGACTATAAGATGTGCCATTGTAATTTAATTATGTGATAGGTTAACTTGAAATCATTTTTTTTTTTTAGCTTTGAGGCTTTGCTTGCCATGATTATTGACTTAATCTTCAGTGTAGATATACAGAAATCTTAAATCACACACACACACACACACAAATATACTTTATAATAAATTTTAACATACAGGAATCACTAACTTGTATCCTTACTGATAAATTATATTTTATAAATTTTAAATATTATGAATTAGAACTTACAATATTTGCAAGATGGATGGTGACTGACTCCAGCTGTGGGCTCAGCTTTTTTTTCAGATCCATGGCCTCTCATATCTCATCTGGGCTGTTGGAATAGGCATGTACCTACTCTTCTACCATTGCTCTATCTACAGTGGAAGCCTGTCATCACCACGGTTTTCGAGCCCCACACCACCCATTCTTATGCCCGTGTGGTTGTCCTATTCCTGTATCTTATTTTTCTGCCTTAAGCTTATCTTGGATACTCAGTTAGCAGCTTTGCTATATTAAAAAAAATATTCTTTCACTCTCCCTTCTTCTTCCTTCATTCCATTAAAACCAATTTCACTATTACTAGTATCCAGTAGCAATATATTATCCTCATCTAACATACAAAGGATATTCTCTCTCTCTCTCTCTCTCACACACACCCACACTCACACACACACACATACACTTCTTATTAGATTATCTCCCTAACAAGTAGAAAAAAGAACTTGTTGCTGCAAATATCTGAAGTTTCTTTCTATGTTCATAATACCTATAAGATGGTAGGTTGTCAATAAATATTCGAATTGTCTAGGTACAATCTGTGAGATCCTAAGCATTAGTAAGTAGGCTAGATTTTTCCTGGATCTCCTGCAGGGAAGAGGAACAAGATGGTTTATATGGAAAAGATTCCTTTCCTGGAAATTGCAACCAAAGTATTTTGGCTTAAGAGAATTGCTCTCTCTCTCTCTCTCTCTCTCTCTCTCTCTCTCTCTCTCTCTCTCTCTCTCTCTCGGCTGCTGCTTTGTTTCTTATGTTCTTTGAGAATTTTGTACAATGTTCTTTGATTATATTCACCCCCTCTTCCAGCTCCTCTCAGATCTCCCCCCTTCCCAACCCACCCAACTTTGCATTCTTTTTCCCTCCCATCAAATCCAATTTGTGCTGTCCATATATTCTTGAATGTGTGGCCTTCTACTGCAGTGGGATCGATTCACCAAGGGCAAAACTCTTAAAGAAAACTGATTCTTGTCTTCCAACAGCTATCAATTGCCAACAGCTTCTTTGCCAGAGGTGGGACCTCATACCCACCTTCCCTCTTCATGCAGAGATTTTTGTCTGGCTTGAACTTGCATGGGGCTTGTGCATAGTGTCAAAATTGCTGCCCTGTTGTATCCAGAGTACACAGTTCTATTGTATCCATTTACCACCTCTGGCTCTTATAGTATTTCCACCCTGTCTTTTACAATGATACTTGAGCCCTGTGAGGAGGAGATATGATACAGATATCCCATTTAGAACAAGGTATTCTTCAGTCTCTTGTTCTCTGCCCCTTGACCAGTTGTGGATCTCAGTGTTCATTTATATCTAACACAAAGAAAGGCAGATCAGTTTCCCTGAGGAGGACTGAAATATGCATTTATCTATGGGTATAATAATGAGTCATCAGGAGTTGGTTTAATACTATGCCCATTTATTAGAATAATAGTAGTAGGTTCTTCCTAGGGTCTATGATTGTGCAAACACAAATTATTGGCCCAGCCATAATGCCCAGGTCAGCTTTGATCTTGTAGAGTAGGACTTAAATCCAATTGGAAAGTGATTGGTTACTCCATAATGTCCATGCTGCTATTACACTACCAGGCTTCCCTTGCCAGGCCAGACATTATTGTAGCTTTCAGGGTGTCAGCTAAGACTGATGATGATTTTTCTCCTTTGGTAGTGTGTAAAGTTAGCAGCAGAAATGAAGGCTTGAAGTCTATGCCAGCTTGATCTGTCCATGCTCTGTGACTCACGTACATGGTGTCTTCAGCAATAAAGTCTACCATTGAGTTATAGATGTTGATCAATAGCATTGGCTGTAGCCTGTAATATTGGGGTTTGTTATTGGGACCTCACTGGTCAACAACTTCAAAGGAAGTAACCTGTTCTTGGTACTTAAAAAAAAAAAATCTACTAGCCTGTCATGTCTAGTAGACTCATTGTCATGCTGTTACAGAACAGACCTACTCTATCTGTCTGTCTGTCTGTCATCAGTCTGTCTGCCTGTTTATGCATACATATGTAGATTCCCTTAGGAAGCGTCTGCAGTAGGAGGTTGCCATAAGGCTTTTCAAAGACCTTCAGTGTTAGTTGCCCCTCCCCTTCTTCCTTCCTCCCTTGTCCCTCCATCCCCTCCTCATTGAATCCACTCATTCTCCCTACTATCTCTCTATAACACTATATTCTGTTTGTCCTTCTCTGGAAGATCCCCTCATCTTCCCTTGTCCTTCACTAGCTGTCAAACTGATGTCCACATAGAAGAGAAAACATGCAATATTTGTCTTTTTGGATCCAAATTGATGACAGGGTCCTATTGCTAAAGACAAAACTTAGGTCATCAAACATGGAGAAATGGAGCTGGTGCCCAATGAGGAGCTTCTCTCCCACTGACTGGAGTTTATGGTGCTGGAAGGTTCTTTGTATTACTCTGATAGGAGGAGAAATGTAATCAATAGCAAATCATGATGATTGTTTCTAGATCCATCAATTTATATGCAAATTTTATTTTCTTAAGAGCCGAATAGCATTCCATGGTGTAAATGCATCACACTTCCATTATTCATTCACGGGTTGATAACCATTTAGGCTGTTTGCATTTCCTGTCTATTATGACTAGAACAACGATGAACATAGATAAACAAGTACCACTACAGTAGAATATAGGTCTTTTGGGCATATACCCAACAGTGGTATAGCTGGGCCTTTTTGGAGATCTTCTTTTAGTTTCTTTGGGAATCTCCACACTGATTTCCATAGTGGCTGCACCAGTGCGCACCCCCACCAGCCATAAATAAATGTTTCCCTTGCCTTACACCATATTGCCATGCCATTTCTCATCATTTTGTTTTATCTTATCTATTCTGACTGGGGTAATCTCAAAGTAGTTTTAATTTGCATTTCTTTGATGGCTTAAGATATTGAACATTAAAAGAAGTTTTTTCAGGCATTTGAATTCTGTCTTTTGATAACTCTCTTCTTGGTTCCATGCAAACATTTTTTAAATTGGATTTTTTCCCTTGATTTTATTTTTTTTTTGAGATTTTGTATTCTAGAAACTCTCTGTTAAATAGATGGTAAAGTCCCCCTCCCATGCTGTAAGCTTTTTACTTGAATGATGATGTATTTTGTTGTACAAAGAATTTTAGTTTTATGAGGCCCTATTTATTGATTGTTGGTATTTTAATTTCTTTATGTGTATAAATGTTTTGACTGCATGCACATCTTTGTATTATGTGTGTATGTAGTGCTGGAAGAGTCCAGAGAAGGGTGTTGAATCCTCTAGGGTTGAAGTTTTAGAGAGTTGTGTGGTATTAAGTGGGTGTTAGGAGTGAACCAGGTCCTCTGTAAGGACTATCAGTGCTCTTAACCACTGAGCCATTTCCTCAGGTCCCAAACTGTATCTCTTACTTCTGTACTATTGGAGTCCTGACTAGAAAGTCTTTCTGTTCCAATAAGTTCAAGCATATGCCTTCCTTTCTCCTCTGTTAGACATAGGGCCTCAGGTCTTATGTTAAGGCTCTTGATCCATTTGGGATTCAGTTTTGTGAAATGCGGGATAAGGATCAAGTTTCATTCTTCTCCATGAAGCTATTTGATTTGACCAGCCCCACATTTGGATATCAATAAAAACATTTTTTAGGTTAGTGCAGCAGCAGCAAGCGCACTGATCTAGTTAATGAAAACTTGAAATTAAGACATACGAAAATATACTTCCCTGGCAGGGGAGATACCGTGATCACCAAGGTAGTTTTCCCAGGGCGCATTGCACGTTATATGTGCTGACCCCTACGACTTTTCCAAATGTGGGAAACTCGGCTGCATAATTTGCAGTAGTGGGGGGGGCGGACGACGACTGTGTTCACGCCCTCCCCTGGGTAGGGGGAGACCCACAAAAGTTCCAGGATGTGATGGCTCACACCTATAGTCTCATTACCTGAGGCTGAAGTAAGATTACCTTGAGTTTGTTTGAGACCAACCTGGGCTTCATTGTGAGTTATAGATCAGCTTGGGTTATAGGATGAGACTTTGTGCCAATAAAAAGATAATAAAATAGAACAAAAGCTGAGAAGAAATTTGAGGAAACGTTTTATTAAACTGATTTTAAATTAAAACAATTTTATTTACTGTATTTTAAATGCTTTAGGAATATCTTTAGTAATATCTTCAAATGATATGATTTATATGGACTCAGAGAAATAACCAAGCCCTTCCCACTTCACTTCGTTGCCATCCCATCAATGACGGTGGCTCATTCAGGCTTCCTATCCTTTGTTTGAGTCTAGACTTTTGAACATTTCTCAGCTCGTTATTTCTCAGTGTGGTAATAATATAAGTTGAAATTAAGGTAGTTAATGTTATAACTTCTGGCAAATAGCTGTGTGGAGAGAGAAGAACAATTACTGACTGGAAGGAAATTTAGAGTCCAAATGGATTGTAGTTGCATGCATTTCATTAGCACACATAATTGATAGCAATGCTAATGCATTAAAATGATTATTCTTTAATGCCCAGCTTGCATTATTAGCACACGTGTATTTCATTAACATACATAAGCAAGAGCATTTATACATGTGGTAGCAAATGAGCTTTTAAAAGTCATTTTGTAGTTAGTGGGTATTTGTAAGGCCGAACCACTAGTGTATGTAAATGTAAACACCTCTGTATGCTATGGTGACATCTTTAAGTAATTGGAAATTCCATATAGGAGTTGTGTCCAGCCTTAAGACCAATCTCAGTTAAAAGGTTATACCTTTTAATAGCTAAATAGGCTGCCCCCCTCTGACGTACCTCAGAGCAGAGAATTTATTATACAAGGTAGGATCTCATTGGGTATGCAAGGTAAATAACCTCATTAAGAATGGGATCTGAAGGAGACACAATACTGTTCAAATAGGGCAAAAAGGGGCCGGCAAGGGAGAACAGAAGCGGTTATGGAAGTCAACCTCTGCTTTTATTTTGTGATGAATAAAATAGATTACCAGGGCTGCTACTTAACATCGAGAAGAGCCAGACAAAGAGGCCTGGGGAAATTCATTCTTTTGTTCAAAGCAATGGGTTAGAACATAGCCTGTTGGTCATGAATTAACAGCAATCCCCAAAAGGAAGAACGTGTTTACTCTCACAAGTGTATCGTTAAAAGGCTGTAAATGAAGACATTCTCTTGGGCACGGTTCCCTGCAATGTCGGCATCCGCTAGTAGATGACTTGATTACCATTTTCATGTTTCCCATGTCTTCTCTTATGCTAGAAGTTGTTCTTTAATTTAAATTTTAATTGAAAACTAAGCTATTTTCATACAGTATATTCCGGCCAGCGTCTCTCCTCCCTTATCTCTCCCCAGAGCCTCCCTTCCTCTCTACCCTCCCAACTCCACGCCTGCCTTCCTTTTGGAAATCAGCATGGCAGTTTCTTAGAAAACTGGGAATTGTTCTGCCCAGTGATCCAGCAATACCACTCTTGGGCATCTACCTAAACGATGCTCATTCATACCACAAGGACATTGGCTCAACTATGTTCATAGCAACATTATTCATAATAACTAGAACCTGGAAACAACCTAGATGCCCCTCAACTGAAGAATGGATTTTTAAAAAGTGGTAAATTTACTATTATACAACAGCAAAAAAAAAAAAAAAAAAAATGACATCTTGAAATTTGCAGATAAATGGATGGAACTAGAAAAAAAAAATCATCCTGGGTAAGGTAACTCAGATTCAGACCCAGAAAAATAAACATGGTATGTCCTTACTCATAAGTGAAGACCAGAGGCAAAGAGATCTTTTGGGATAAAAAGATCTGAGAGGAGGCAATAAAATGAGAGGGCATGGAGGATGAGAACATGAGAGAATGGGATGATTGGTTTTGTTAGGGGAGGGATGAAAGAGGCATCTTGACAGGGGAAACTATTTTGAAGCTAGGGAGAAACCTGATGCTAGGAAAATTCCCAGAAATCCAGAAGATGCCCTCAACTAAGTCTCCTAGCAATAGTGGAGAGGGTACCTGAGTACTCTTTGGCCTTCTCTAATTAGATTGGTGACTGCCCTGTCATCGTACAACCTTCATCCAGTAACTGTTGGAAGCAGATGTAGAGACTTACCTCCAAGCACCAGGCTGAGCTCCAGAAGTCCACTTAAAGAGGGGGAAGAGGGTTTATAGGAGCAAAGGGGACCAAGATCATGGCAGGGAGACCCACAGAGACAGGTGACCTGAACTTGTAGGAGTTCATAGACACTAGCCTGACAGCTGGGGAGCCTGAATGGGATTGAATTAGCACCTCTGTATGTGAGTGACAGTTTTGTAGCCTGGTCTGTTTGTGGGAACCCCTGGCAGTGGAACCTGGATATATCCCTGGAGGATGAGCTGGCTTTTTGAAGCCTATTCCATGTGGTGGGACGCCTTGCTCAGCCTTGATGGTGGTGGTGGTAGTGGTAGAAATTGATCATGCCTCAACAGAACGTGCCAAGCCTTGCTGAGTCCCCATGTGGAAGCCTTACCCTTTCTGAGGAGTGGATGTGGGTGGGTTGGAGGAGGTGGGGTGAGCAGGAGGAGGGGAGGGGGACTGTGATTGGTATATAAAATGAATTTAAAAAATAAATTAACTAAAAAAAAAGATTGAGTGTTCCAGGGTTTCTTACTCTGTATACTGTCTAGTTGTGAATCTGTGTTAATTACCATCTACTGAAGGATAAGGTTTTTCTAATGTCAGCTGAGAGAGATACTTGTCTGTGAGTATAGCAGAATGTTGTTAGGAGTCATATTATTGCTACATTTCTTTAGTGAGTTTCCCCTGGGTCCATGGCCTATCTAGTCTCAGATTCTTGGCCACCCAAGTAGTGTCTGGCATGGGGTCCATCTCATGGAGTGGGCCTCAAATCCAATTAGATAGTGGTTGGTTACACAGCTTTTGTACCACTATTGCAACAGTGTATCATGCAGGCAGGTCACCATTGTAGACTGGATAGTTTGTAGCAGAACTGACATTTACCTTTCTTTGCTAGTATACGAAGTACCTTTCATAACCTCGGTAGGGGTGAAGACACAACCTTCACTTCTCCACGCTCTTTGAGGCAGATGTTGTCTTCAGCAACAGGGCCTTACCAGTGTTTGTAGAGAGCAACCAATAGCTTTGGCAATAGTCTGAATTGTTTGCTAGTTTCCATGGCTTATATTAGAATTTTAAAACAGAGAATGCTTCTTTTTATTGAGGTAACAAGCAACATTCTGTCACTAATTAATATTTAAACTTAATGTCTTTTATAATATCTATATTTATTACAACTTATTCACCATCCAGAAGTTAATTTAGAGCTTGATATGTTGACTCAGTAATATTTTCTACCAAGACTAAAATCCAATTGCATTGGAACCTCTACAATGAAACATTTATAAAATAGAAAGTTAGTTGATTGTTGGATGTTATTTTGTTTAGGCCTCATACATTTTCAGATTGTCAAAAAACTAATGTACATAGAACACTTAGATATCGCCTATCTTCTAGAAATACTTTATCTACATTTGGAAAACTATTCCAGTGAAGTCTATTTCATGTTTCCATGGTACTAATTAGCTTTTAGGCACCTGCAAATAGGAGAAATGGCCTGAAACAACTCAGGAAGCATCTATTGATTATATAAAATACTTTCTCAGGTAATTATTTAATCTCAAATCAATAGCAGGGAAATGCAACAAGTTCCATGGCAACACTTAATAGTTAAGAATGTAGCTCTTAACTATTAAGAGAAAAGTAGCCACATGCTTAGTCTTGGAGGCACTTGTTTTGTGGTTTTCTGTCCCCTCCCAGGATTTTTCCTTGTTTCTACATATCAACCCCAATTCCTCATTTTATCCCTTTAAAGAGTGTTGCAGGAATAAAGGAAACTCAGGGTTAGATCTCTGGGAAAGTTGGAGATATTAGAGTCAACACCACAGTCAGATCTCACTCAGCTGTCTTCCAGCTTCCTCAGCCTCGCTCCTTCTGGCTTCTTCTGCCTGCTCTGTCTTTCTATATCTGCCTTAAATACTCTCTTCACTCAGTTAAGGTGTGGCCCCACCATTGCCTGCCTGGGAGCCTGGAACTCCTTCTGTAAACTAAAATAACCGCAAACTCAGTTTGGTTTAAGGCATAGGTCAGCACTCCCAGGATATTCCCTGTGCTGGGATTAAAGGTGTGAGTTACCACTTTCTGATCTTCCTAGACTGACTGTGGGTAGATCCCTCTGATATCTCCAAATGTTTTATATTATATTACAAAATATCCCACACAAAACAGTCTATTCCTTACTTGTCTTCTTACTATGATAATATACTCATTTTTCTTCAAGGACTAAAATTACTATTTTTTATATTATTTTTTAAGTGAGGATGTTTTGTGAGAATATATTACTAAGTTTATTTTTTGTTGATATTTTATTACAAATCCTTAAGCTTTGGGCAGTCTATTTTTAACTCAATTTTCCTTCTATGTAAAATGATACATGTGAGTATTCTTGAACCAAACATATCTCTTAGGAGCATCTGCCTCTTGTGTGTCTGATAAATTTATGTGACTATTGTAACTGGATATCTTTAGGACTTGTTCTGGGAAGCTGAACTAAAGATTGAACAGAATCATCCAGGAAGAACCCAAGGTTTAGAGATTAGAAGAATGTCCTCAAAACTTGTTAACTCTAGTGGGCTTTAAAGTCTTTAAAATTAACTTCTTAGATTAAAATATGATACAACATGAGATTTCTGGCCCAACTAGCCCCATGGTCTGGATTTGCCTGCCACTGCTTAACCAACAATCTCAAAGTCCCAAAGAAACACACAGACACTTATATTAACTTCATGCTGTTTGGCCTACGGCTCAGGCACATTTCTAGGTAGCCCTTTCATCTGAAATCAACCCATCTCCATTAATCTGCCTTCCATGTTGCCCATGGCTTACCTATTATTATTTGCTTACATCTTGATTCTTGGGCAGCTGGATCATGTCTCTGTTTGACTCCACCCTCCTTCTCCTACCTATGTTCTGATTTCCCCGCCTATTCCTATGGTGCCTGCCATGGCCAAAACAGTCCTTTATTTACAGCATATAAAAAGACATTCCCACATCACTTCCCCTTTTCTGTCTAATCAAAAAGGAAGGTTTCAATTTCAACATAGCAAAATTATATATCACAAAGCAACTCTCAAGCAAGAATTATAGTTACAATACCTAGTCTATTTGTATTTAGCAAAATTAAAGAAAATATTCTATTATCTACCTCATCTTTGTGAGTCAGAGGATTGAGGGTTCGTGTCTCTTCGTGGTCACCAGATATCACAGAAAATTTACTAGCAATATATCATGTAAAGGATTAATGTTTATTAAGGGGTTATATAAACATTCACTGATAAAATTGAACTTTAAGACAATTCTTAGAGTGTGAAACTGTCCCACAATGGATGCTCAATCTGCTCCCTGAGAGTGCAGGAACAAACAAGAAGGGCATGTCCCTGTGCCTCAATGGGATCTGGCCACGCCCAATTCAGGCTCACAGCACTCCAGAGACACACCCCAAACTTTGTCAGCTAACACCTGTATCCCATTACACCATGAAGTTTCTGTTTATGATGGACTTTTCATAAATAAATGTCATTATACTGTTCTGAGTTGTTTCTTCCTTTACTATCCTCCCTTCTGTGTTCAGCCCCCCACCTTGGCTCGTTCTCCTTCCTCCAGACATGCCCTGTTCTGCTTTTATAAACAGTTATTCCATTACCTTCTCTTCCCCTCCACTATTTCTTTTCTTCCATGAACACGAGCCCCTGCTACCTTTACACACACAATTATAAATGCACACATGCATGCACATACAATAGCTTGACATCTGGGTTTCATGTATGAGAGAACACACAGGGAATTAACCTTCCAAATCTGGCTTATACCGCTCAATACAGTCTATCTATAGTCCTACAGATGTCATTTTTCTTTACTGATACATTAGTTTGGACTATGTATGAACACAACATTTTCCTTATCCACTCCTCTGCTGATAGACATTTAGGCTAGTTTCATTTTCTTGATACTGTAAAAATGCAAATATCAAATGCAAGTTTTCAAAACGTTCACTAATGATTGTTTGGATTCCACTGGAATCTATGATCAGCTCCTGTTTCTCTAATTTTGTTAAGTTACAAAATCAACTCTTTGACTGATTCTATGTATTTTTTGTCTTTATTGTATCAGTTTCTGCTCTGAAATTTAATTCTTGCCACCTACTACTTTGAGGTTTAAATTGCTAGTGTTTTCCTAGAATGCTTGGGCAAAATATTAAGCTATTTCTTTGTGATACTTCTGTTTTCTTAATGTAAACACTCACAGTTACACACTCCTTTCTTAGAACTGTTTTAGCTGTGTCTCAAAGTTTCTGGAAAGTTACATTTTCATTTTTTATGTTCTTTCATGATCTCTTCCGTAGCCTACTGACCATTCAAGAGTATCTCTCTCAGCCTACATGTATTGCATAGTTTTTTTATGTTGCTGAGTTCTAGTTTTACTGCAGTATGATCTGGTAAAATACAAGCAATTGTTCCAATGATTTATGATTTAGAATGAGGTCTATTTTAGAGACAGTGCATGTGCTATTAAGAAGAATGTGTATTCTGTAACTTTTTCCGTGGAATGTCCTTATGTATCCATTAAGTCCTTTTCTCTGTAGTGTGGTTTAACTCTGAGGTTTCATTGAGTTTTTATTTTAGGTGACCTATTAGAGTTGAGAGAGCATCACCCACTGTTACTATGTCAGAATCCATTGGACCTTTCATGTGTATTGGTGTCTGTCTGGCACACACATATAAACTTGATATATCTTCTCCATGCATTTCATAGAAATTCAGAAGTTCTACAAAGTTCGAGTCTTGGTGTAATGATCGTGCTTCTCAGCCCTCTCGTCCCCAGCAGATGAAAATGTGTAAAATGCTGCCTAAGACTAGAAAGGTACCTTTTTTGAACTTTCTTGCAATCATTAGAAGTAATTCTTGGTGCCAAGAACATAGTCAGTCTCCCAAACCTACTGAAAAAAATTCTGAAATAGAACCTTAACTTTTGTTCCCTCGTTCCCGACTTCTGCCCTAGTCCTCAACACCGTTACTCTGTTTGCTGATGCTTTTCATATCTAAGAACAGAGCGATTGTACATGTGAGTGCTATTTCCATCAGCACGGATAGTTTCTGAAACACTTGATGTCTAAAGGAAATCCTACATATGACACACTCTGTTGACATTCCCAAATTAAATAACAATGCATTATTAGGAACCTGCTAAGGTAGTACCTTAATCCTAGATGGCAGCTGTAATGGAACAGGGTATATGTATTTTTATGTTTTGCTAGATGACAGAGCTTGTATGATTTTTTACAAAGCATTTGGAAGCTGAGACAAGACAGGTGGTATCATACCTCAGAAGGAATCCTGTTTTATAACTAGTTTCATCCATGATGAGATGTTTAGTGACAGGTATGCAATAAATGTGCGAATGTGGCCATATTCAGTTACTCCAGAAAAGAGCAACTGTGAAACCTTAGGTGCTCTGAACTAAATTTCTTTATACGGCAAAGCCACAAAGTCAGCTTGGAATAGTGAAATTCCCATGAAATTGAATTGATCCTCAAATTATTGCCTAAATGATAGAACAGTAGGAGCTTAAGAACATATTAATGTTAATGGGAATTGCTCACCCAGTGCTGTGCAAGGCCAGTGTGAAGTGCACCAGGCATGTTACAAAAAAGCCATTATGCTCATCTTTTCATAGATGCATGGTTTGTTTTATTCTAAAAACATTTGAGGTTTAAAGTTTTAATACCATGCCTTATGAATAGGAGTGTAATGAGGTTGAAAACTAAAATAGAGCTCACACTGTGTGCAGACACAGAGAAGCTTTAGCCAAATGGTGTTCATTTGAATCCCCTTTTCTAGAAATCCAATTTAATTTTTTTTGTCTCTTGTCTCATTAAGCCCAGGATTTAGAGACATCAAATGCTGCTCAAATAAAGTGAGACCTGATGATTCAAAATATCTTTAAAGGGTTTTTTTTTTTTAATTGATCATGGTCCTACACATTTTATAATTAAACATTCTCACATTATCTGATTTCGCTTTGCAACATATATGGTTTATCGCTAAGTTTGAATCCACCTGTCTTAAATGTATACTGAGCTTTTATTTATGCTTTGAAAATATAGCAGATAAGAGGAATAAGTGTTTCTGATATTATGTTTTGTCGTCTCCAGCTAAGAAGATTGAAATCCTGAGAAACAATTTTCTGAAGAAATGAAATCGCATGCCCTCTGAACCCTTTGGGGAAAATGGCCTTTGTGTTTGCTCAGAATGCGAGACAGTGAAAGAATCACCACAGCCATCCAGCTACGCATGTGACATTTCTGTCTGGGGTGTCTGAAACAATGTTTTAAGAAGATTTTGGAGGGTTTATTTATTTATTTATTTAAGAAATCACTAGTAAAGACAATACTGGCACAATCTTGCTGAAAGGAGATTTTTCAAATCAGATGTATGTATATCTGGGGAACTTGGGGGACTGTTTTGAAACTTTTATATTGAATGACTTCCCAGAGAGCATGTGGAGAGATTTGGAGAGTACTCTGTCATGCCAGCCTTTCTGAAAGCATTAGAGATCCTGAACTGGTCACATGAGTCCTCGAGTGGGTGTCTTAGTATCAGAGTGGGTGAAAGAATTCCTTGGAAAGGGAGAAAATGTTTTAAAAGCCAACCCCTGACATTATTAATGTTACAACTGCTCTGTTTTTCAAAAAGGAAAGAATTACATTTAGAATTAAAAAAAAATCTCTGCATTTTGTTCCCTCTTGTGCCTAATAAAATGCTGTCTGGCTAAATGATGTTTCACTGTTTTTGAGGCTTAAAATCAAATTTTTCTTTGAAAAATAAGCTTACATAATATATACAAAAGCATATGACAGTGTATGTATTGTTATTATCAGACCTTAGGCTTAGAAAAAGTAATTTTACTTATTTTCACTTATGAATCTGTTAGATAAATGAGCTAAATCACACAAATAATATTTAAAGTTTTACTTTGCAGCTAAACTGCATGTAAATTTAAACAGTATATAACTGAGTAAAACTACCTGTCAAAGACAGTTTATAAATAATGAAATAGAAAAATCTATCTTCACATTTATATTAAATATTATTTTAATGCCAAAATGTTTTTCTAAGCTCAATTACTCACCTTAATCAACAACTTTGGCTCTCAGTATTTGGCTCACTCCAAAGCTTAGACTCACCGCCAATGGTAAAAACTTGGTATTATTATGAATATTCAGGGAACTGGGTGGTAATCTAGTAAAGCTTCCCCCAAATAGAGTTCTGGTATTGCACTGAGAAATGACAGCCTCTGAAGACGAAGTGCATTGCTGTCGACTTAAGACTTTGAGGGAAAAGTATACATCTGGGGTTTACTTTCTGCTACGTTTAGTTAAAAATCAGTTCTTTATTTTAGAATTGGAGCTTATATTACCATTTGGACTCAGAATGAATCTTTTCTAGATTCTTTAAGAGCTCAGAAACTGTTGGGGGAAATGCTATAGTTTTATGTAAAATCAACTAACTCCCACAATCCTGGCAACAGAGAAGAGGGCAGTCCTGAGAACTTCAGATGAAGTTTGGCAGCGTCAACTGAATTTTCAGCTACTAATCACATTCCTAAAAGAGTTTTCTGATTATTTTACTTATCTGCATATCTATCTCAGTATATATGTGTGTGTGTATATATATATATATATGTATATTTATATTATGTAATACATATAATACATATCTGTCTGTCTATCTATTCATTTAGTGATCCAGCAACTTTTGTTTATAAAGGTTATTTTGAGTATTTTTAAATGAATATGAACCTTTTATGTTTGTATTTGAACATTTTTTACTCTAAGTGGCAAAATTTAAATTAGTTTAAGATAGAAGAGATTATTTGGAGGGTCACAGGGTTGTCTCACATGACTTAATTCAAGAAGAAGAATCATATCAGAACTCGGAAACAATAGGATCTAAGCTTCAAATCTTCTCAGAAATGTTCTCTGCAGTTTCCAACTGAATTTCTCTCTGCCTTATGGTTTAGCTCCAGCTATAAGCAGTGTTGCCTACATGGTGGAGGAAACAACCAGTGATGTCAACTAAACCTTGCATATTTCAACACAATGCAGTTCACCAATTACCATTTCAGTTCTGCTACAGTAAATCACAGATACCAAAAAGGTCTTGTATAAACATGGCTGTTCCCATTGTCCCATAGTTGAAAAGGGAGGGGCCCAGGGGAGATGTTCTCAAGAGAATAAAATTTTTGAGCAGAAAACACTAAGCCATCTACCACAATTTCTAAACAGAAATGCAAAGTCCCTGGTTTTCTTGGGCACCAGATACTTCAATAAAATTTACTTGTAATATACCGCATAAAGGATTAATATTTATTTAGGGGTATATTTCAGTCACACTACAAATTAAACCTTAAATGATTTTGGAGAGAAGAACAGTCCCATGCCGGCTCTGATCCACTCCCCAGAATGCAGGAATGAAAACAGGGGTCTGTTGTCTCTGGCTCTTAATTGATTTTGGCTATGCCAGTGGGGGTCTTGATTCTCAGGAGCTACTAAGGCTCCCTAAGTAATGCCTGAATCCCACTACACCGCTGCAATAGTTAGTTGTGTCTCACAGGCAGCACTGTGGACACCTAGCATATGTTTGGAGATGACTACCATCCCAATGACTTTGAGGTGCTGAAATGTTCTGTAATATTGGTGGAACTAATCACACACATTACTTTCACTTCATCCACTAAGTATCTATAGCAATGTCTCAGTTAATAACATGTGAATAGCTCCAGCCTTCCTGAGTTGAAATCTACCATTTAGTTGTGTGACCATGTGCAAATACCCCCTCCCCATTGTGCCTCAGTTGCCTCATCTGTTAAGTGGAGATACTACATACCTCAGGGAAATCTGAGGATTTGATGAGAAGGCAATGTCCCTTGACAAAAAGCTAAGGGCTTAATTTATATTTTTCTTCTTCTTATGTTTATAATTATATAATTAGAGGAATAAAATCTACTAGAAAATGTCCGAGGGTCTTTGCATAACTGATCATTCTGCTTGGATACCCCTTGCTATACTTTGTTGATGTGCTAAGTTTTGGTGATGCTCTAAGTCTGGCTTTGCTCTGTTCTTTGCTCAAAGCATTTTAAAGACAGACAACGTGGACCTACTCTTTGTTGGGTTTCTGACGCTTCTCCCCACACACTATGATAACCATGAGACTGACGACTGGGCCTTAGGACTCTTTGCTGTATTTTCAGAATTTAGTAGATGACAGATGATCTTTCTTTTGCCTTTCCTTCAAATCTTTTTCTTTTTAAAAT
This sequence comes from Phyllotis vaccarum, assembly GCA_033318265.1. Lineage (NCBI taxonomy): Eukaryota > Metazoa > Chordata > Mammalia > Rodentia > Cricetidae > Phyllotis > Phyllotis vaccarum. The sequence continues at coordinate 12,799,794 of JARWLC010000002.1, forward strand.
TTTATTTTATTCACAATGTCCTATCTACCTACTTATCTGTTATCAACCTACCTACTAACTATGTACCTATCTACATACCTACCTCTGATCACAATCCTTCTATTAAGGCAATTTGATGGGATAACTAACAGCATGTCTATACCAAATTGATATTCTTGATTTTGTTCCCGCCATTCTAACTGGGATTCCTTCATTTAATCTTTATGGAGTCCTAGCAACCTTCAAAGCTCAATTGAAGTACTATATGCTTAGATACTCACTGAATAGCCACCCAGTTTTCTTAGTTCACTTTTCTCTATAGATCCAAAGCACTGGAATGCAATTTAGATATCAATTTACCTAAGAGTAGAGGTTCTGACTGTAGAGTTTCATGAGGAAACCTTGCATAGTCAAATAAATGCACATCTTTTCTCATATGCAGGAGGAGTATATGTTAATTCTGGCTTTGAAATTATTAGCTTTATATCTTTTAAACATAGCTTTGTGTCTTCTAACAAGCAAGTATAAAGCCTGTATGTACTTTAAAATATTTTATAATCTTGGTTAAAAAATAGATTGGGCTCATTGAAAAATTTATAAATTCAGATTCTAATTTTATTAGACTTTAACTTAATTCAAATAGTTAAATGCAGAGAAGCCAAAGAACGTTAAGAAGTCAAGAGGAATCTGCCAAGAAAAGAAATGAATGTGATTTATACTATCTCCGGGTAGGTGTTAGTGATCAGATTAAAGAAGTTCCATCCATTTGTGGAAACAGTCCAGCTGCAAAGTTTTAGAAACATGAGCTGCCATGGAGGATATCTGATATCTTAGCCACACTTGACTGTACAGTAGCATCCACAGTATCAAGTTAGTTAAACACACTTGCTCAATTGCATTTTTTGATGGTTCGTGAGGTTGCCATCCCTGACTACAAAAAGAAGGGATTGTACTTGATAGATGTGGAAAAAACAAAAAACAAAAAACAAAAAACAAAAACAGAAACAAAACCTTTGACTTGGTTCTGGTTGCATTCACAGAGACCCTTGCCTGTAAAGAAAAGGAGAGACTCTCAGCCTTGGCGAGGGTCCAGAGTCACAGGATCTGGATGTATGTGAACAAGAAGCACAGTATCCTTCAAGAACATCACATTTTGAGCTAAGGGTGGAGTTCAATAGTATTTGCCTAGCATGTGCAAGCCCTGGGTTTGACCACAAACAATAAGTTTTTTAATAAGTTAATTAGTAAGTTAATTAATTAAACTGTTGACAAGTCTTTATTTCTTACTTTTTTTCTGCCATAAATAGTACTGAGCATTCATTCTTTGGATATTTTATCTAAGTGTCTTAAACACTTTGGTGATTATTTCAAATTGGGGCTGGAGAGATGGTTTGATGTAACAGTCATACACGAAAAACAATCTAAAAAAATTTTTAAACATATGAATAAAAAATAAGGATTACAAATCTCTCCAAGTACTGTGGAAATTTTCCAAGCTAATTTATTTAACAGCAGGAAAATATTTCAAATGGCTTAGAGACATGGCTCAGAGGTTAAGAGCATTTGCTGCTCTTCAGAGGATCCAGGTTCGATTCCCAGCATTCACGTGACAGCTCACAACAGTCTGTAGTTCAGTTATAGAGGATTAGACTCCCTCTTTTGACCTCTGCAAGTAACAGGCACATATGGGATGCACTTATATACACACAAGCAAAGCATTCATACACATAAAGTAAATATTCAAAAGATGTTTTGAAGACATTATTGCTAGCTTATTCTATTGGCTGGCTTTTAATTAGGTGCTTATTGCTGGATTCTCAAAAGTCTAACATAAGGAGCTGTGATTTTACAAATACTTTTGGCATTCTTTACTCAGTGATCTGACAGATATCTTGAGGGAATCCCTTTGGTTGTGAATCTCCTGGACCCCACTGCGAGGCCTGCCACATGCCTCTCTGTTCCCAATCCCTGCCTGAGCCTCACCTCTACTCTCTCCTGTACTGCCCTCCCCTCATCAGCCTTCCCACAGAACTCTTCCTTCTCATCTATCCCATGCCTCTCCTTTGTTTTCTCTTCCTACTTTAACCTCTGGAGAAGTCTGCTCTTGCTTTCTCCACCTTCTGCGGTCCGACTCTGCCTCTTCCGTTGACTGCAACTCCCGTTTAAAAGCCCACAATGGCCACCTGTGAATGTCCTTTCCCTACTGCCCTACTTGAGTGAGGAAGTGTTGACAAATCTCTCTCCATAATTCTGGTGCATTTGCAACTATGCTTTCTATGTTTATGGTCAGTTCTGGCTCTTCGATCCTCTTTAAGTGAGGTAAATGGCTGTTTTCCTCTCCCCCCCTCACAACTGCGATGTTGCTTTTGGTTCCTGCTCACTTTGGTTCCTACTCACTGCTAAATCCACTTTTCCTGGCCACACTGGCACCGACCTCTCATCCTTCCAACCAGTCTCCACTTGTGCCTGCCTGTTCAGGCTCCTAGCTTGCTCCCTTGTCTACTTCCGCATTGCTCCCTGATAATCGAAAAGTAACCAATTAGTAGGCAGATGAGTGCTTATTCGGAAAACACTTCAACAATGTATTTAAAATCATACGTAAAATACCAATGTATACTTAAGAAAACCTTTATTTGTTAGAGAAGAATGGTTGGGGAGCCAAGTAGCAGAATATTCTTTCTTAGAAAACATAGACTCCAAATGTACACTGATTCAAATTTAATCCTTT